>VXBT01013467.1:294618-346011 GCA_013400235.1 Oriolus oriolus
ACACACACACACACACCACACACACCACACACTGTACTGCCTCACAGACACAGTCCCCTCACACACCCGGCTCCCTCACACACATGGTCCCCTCACACACACCCCACACACTGTACTGCCTCACAGACACAGTCCCCTCACACACATGCACGCAGAGCACCCCTCACACACCCGGCTCCCTCACACACATGGTCCCCTCACACACACCCCACACACTGTACTGCCTCACAGACACAGTCCCCTCACACACATGCACGCAGAGCACCCCTCACACACCCGGCTCCCTCACACACCCGGTCCCCTCACACACAGGCGCACGCTGACAGAGACTGTGGAACCGTGAGGATTGCACAGCCCTGGGGCATGCATGTAATGGGCACCTCAGAGAGATGCAGGGCCATGTCACTCTCAGGCAGACACATGAGTCTGAGGTGAGCCTGTGGTACAGACAGACAGACGGACAGACACCGGGCTGCGAGGGACTCTCACACAGGGGTCTGAAGCTGTGTCACTCTGTCAGGGGACTGCATGGCAGGGTCACAGCACACGGGTCCAAAGCATGTGGCTGTCACAGCGGCCTGTGGGGCCTGTGTCACGTGGATGTACGGACACGTGTCTTACTGAGGTGCATGACTGTCACTGACACTCAAACACTGCCACTGTTACCGAGGTGGCGGGGTCTTCGGCACAGGAGCTGTGTCCCTGTGAGACACACACACACACAGAGTCCTGGGGCGCATGACCCTGTGTCACTGACAGACAGGCAGACACTGGCCTGAGGAACACAGGCCACGGCCACTGCGAGACAGATGCTGCCCTGAGGCATTTGGGACTGTTGGTGGGAACTGCACACACAGAGATGCCTGGCGTGCACACAGGTACACTCAGAGTACCCTGTGATACAGAACAACCGCAGGGAAAGGGACAGGCACGCAAGCTGCTCCAGCACACAGGGATCATGAGACACAAACATCCATCCGCTGGCCCGAAACACAGACAGGCGCGCTCCGAGTTTGACTGACGCACACGTTAGCCTAAAATACATATGACTGTTGTTACTGAACTGGCCCTTACCCTGTTGACAGGCACATACATAGTCTGTTCCATGGCCTGAGACACTTGAGACTATTTTGGCGAGGCACACATGCACACCCACACATACACTCACACACTGACCTGAAAAATAAACTCACAGGGCCATCCCTTTGAGACAGATAAACAAGCAAGGCATGTGGAGCTGTGTCACAAGGACACATTTAAGCACCCATTTCTCTGTTGTGACAGGCGAACAGACCATGCCTGTCACCTATAATCCCTTCCCCCCGCACAAGTCAGGGTCTAGGCTTGGCTTTTTCTGCAGCACGTGCCCTGTAGCTCCAGGCATGTTGGCACTGTGTCCTTTAAAAAAGCGAATTGAAATGTGTAAGGTTAACAGACTAGTCTGAGGCACATGCACCAGTGTTAGTGTGAGGTGCATAAATGCACTTATGTACTGGCGCGCACACACACACACAACATGCACAGAGGCAAAACAGCAGAACATACCGGGCTGCAGCTTCAGGCAGGGGGAACTAAACCAGCTGCTGCTTCCGTGCTTCTCCTGGCAATTGCGTGCATGTGATCCCTACCAAGAGAGCAAGGGACAGAAATTCAGCATTTTCCAGTGGCGCATTCCCTCTCTTACACTCTGACTCAGATGAGATGCTGTGATATTTATGAGATCACACAAGCACATGATTTATGCAGTGGTCAAAATGCAGAAGGGTAGTCCCACAACCTATTACTCTGGCAGAAGGATGAACAGAAACTGTTGGAATACTCTAATGAACTCCTGAGAAATAAAAATATCCAGTGTGTACAGCCCACTTCAAACACGCATATGTGTGCCTTGTATGTGTGCACGTAAAGTTCTACCCATGCCTGTACACATACACGGGTGCATTCATGTATGTGCATGTACAGGACATAATCCAGGCTCCAGCACCTTGTACGGGTTCATGATGGCAAAAGGAGAAGACATTTGCTTAACTTAAATTCTAGCATTTGCAGCGCTTCTAGGAAAAAGAGGTAGAGAAGTATGCTCCAGCTGAGTATTTAGCAGGGATCAGTGGAGGTGATAAATATGGAAGAGAAGACAGGAAGGGAACTCCTGATGTTTGAGCTAGTTTCCCTGGCTTCTGCAGTCAGTGAAATCATACAACACCTCGCTCTTCCTACTGAATAAGTTCCAGAGCCATTCCAGTTAGAAACCTCTGCTAATTTCCAGCCTTCTGGCTGATTTATATCCATATGTTCTGTGCTGATGTTGCCATTTAGTTAAAACACTTCTTCCTTTCCCTTCCCTGTGTGTTTATTTATAGACAGAATTATATCTAGTCTCCAGCTTTGTCTTATTCAGCAGAAGAAGACAAGATTTTTTGCTCCTCTCTCAAGGCAGACTCTCAAATTGCTGATCATTCTCACCTGCCTGCCCTGCACCTGTTCTGATTTTGGCTCATGTTTCTTGAATATGGGCAGAGAGAATTGTGCACTGTGGTTCATGCCAAGTTCCCTGTTACCTTCTACCAGGAAATTAATGTCTTCTCTTTTCAGATGGAAATATCTCACCTAAGACGTTCCTGGACTTGCCAAGTTTCACATACGTGGTGAGAGTCAGCTCCTTTCCCACACTTCACTGCAGTTCTGGTATCTCACATGCTGAAATACCACTGCCTCTTTCTCCCATTGGCACTTCACATGCACAGTTCAGCTACTTGGCATTTCATGTATATATTCACAGCCAGATGCCACGTGTGATCTAATGTGGCCTGAGAGACAAGACTCCAGCTTGGGTTTTGGAATTTTGCGTTATAGAATTTTAACGTTTATTTTTATTTTGACCATTATTTCAGTGGGAAGGATGTGTGGTGGGTTGACCTTGGCTGGAGCCAGTTGCCCACTGAACTGCTCTAGTGCTCGCCTTCTCAGCAGAATGGGGGCAGAAAAAATAAGATGAAAGAAACCCTCAAGATAAAGGCAGTTTTCTAAAGCAAAAGCAAAGGTCACGTGCACACAAGCAAAGGAAAAACTCAAAAGATGTAATTCTCTGCTTCCCATCAGCAAACGGTGTTTGACCACTTCCCGGGAAGCAGAGCTTCAGTACATGTAGTGGTTGCTCTGGAAGACAGATGTCATAAATAATAAATACCCCCCTTCCTCCTTTCTCTTAGCTTTACCTGAGTAGACCCTTTGATCAGTTTGGGTCAGCTGCCCTGGTTATGTCTCCTCCACAGCCTACTTGTGTAGGGGGGAATGTTGGAGAGACAGCCTTGATGCTGTGCGAGTACTGCTCAGCAGTAACCAAAACACCGGTGCGTTATCAACGCCCTTCCAGCTACCAATGCACAGCACAGCACCAGGAAGGCTGCTGTGGGGAAAATAAATTCCATCTCAGCTAGACTGAATACAGGAATTAGTTACTGTGAATTCTTTTGAGACATTTGATTCCTGTGGTCTAATAATATGCCCCAAATGGTCTGGCCACAACTCCTCAAGCATAGGCTTTACTCTTTGGACTTCTGGCCCTGGTACCAGCCAGGCTAAAGCTGCCCAACATCAGACCACTCATGCTTGAACTTGTTCTATCTCGCATGTGAACACCCAGCACTGGCCATTTTCTCTTCCCAGCCACACACTGACAGCTTGTGGACCTCATCTGAAAAGCTTCTGCGCTGGTCTGTCATCTCCTTAAACATATGCAGCCAGTCTGGTCCTGCTGAGCAACAGAAATTATTGTTAACGACTTCTCTTTGGCTGCCTTTGTAATTGTTCTCAGCCCATACTCTGCACTACATTGAGTGTCCAAATGAAGTCCATGTCTGCTGCATTTGGTCTGTCTTGATAGCTGTCAAACGGAGCCAGTGCCAGAGTGATCTGATTTTGCTTTTTCTTTTCCCTTTGTACTTCAGTTTCATTCACCTCCAGGCTTTATTTTCTTTCAAAATTTCCTCTAAAGTTTCCCTTACAGTTCTGGCATGTTTCAGATTGTTTTTGCAGCTTGATAACAAAATAATTCTCTCCATAAAATAATAAAAACTGTGTCATCTCATTGTGGAATACATATTTGCCAGGCATTGTGTTTATGGTTGTTTTTACAATTTGAAAACAGGAGCCCCAAGGACAGCAAAATGTAGCAGTAGCATCACTTAGTTCTCTCACTGATTCTCCTCTAATTCTCCTCAAAACTGATGACTTGAGAGTCAGCTCCACACAGACAGAATACAAAAACATCCTTTGCTTCAAAAAATACATATTCCTGGTGCTGTTTCTCTGCAGAAGCAGCTGTTTACAGCTACATTTTGAAGTCAGAGAGGATGTCAGAGTTCTATTCATTACTATTTTTATGGCATTTAATATTGCCATTCTTGCATGTTTGGTTTTTTCTCTTTAAGGTACTCTACATCTATTAGTATAGGAACTCAAATATTTTTCCAGAGTAATGTTTTGCTGTTCTTGCATTTGGTTGAGCTTTGGTTATGCTCTCATTTTTTTAAAAGCAAATCATCCTAGCATAACCACGTGTAAATTGCCCTGCTTGAGGACAGGCTCCAGTCTTTTTGACAGGAGATGACAGACTTTTCTGCTATTTGGTTTTTGTGGCTCTCAGCCATAAAAAATATATTTATAATTTTCATATATCTTCAAAAAAAGGTGCATCCACTGTCATTCTGAGATGGCCATAAACTCCAGTTTTATTTTCTTTCTAGTGCCACCAATGTCAAACCTTCTATTTCTGTAAACTGTTTTACATTAAAAAAGTACTTGATGCTTTGAAAGCAAACTAATCAACCAGGGAAACACTTCCCATTTTAAAAATTCAAACCATTTAATTCAGCATAGAAATAATATGAAACAGGTTAATTACCTGAAGTGAGACACCAAGTGACACACTTCTAACACCAAGTTAAAAGGAAACTTAAGTCCACTGAAATCAACAGATTTAAATACATTTTGATGTGTGAGATGGGAAAAAAAAAAAAATCAGATTTCCAAGGTAGATTTTGCTCAGTTAAAAGCAAATATTTGACTTTTAAATTGAGTGTGACATTAACAGTGAGGTCATGCAGAGTGCCATGAGACTTGTAAGGGCCCCAGGAAGGCAGCAGCCCTGTCCCCTGTGAGTCACCTGGTGCTGGGTACTGATAAAGGGAATGAGCTGTTAGCTCAGTAATCAGAATTGGTGCCTCAGAGTAGCTCCCTGTTCCTCAGAGCTCTTGCATTAAAACCAGTTCATCTGGCAACACTTGACCTTTGCAATTTCACAGAAAAAAAAATCAAGCTTTTGCCTTCTCAGATAAAAAAAATGCAGTGCTTTTTACTTTTGGGTGGCTAATAAGAGCAAAATCTGTGCACATGATTAAAGCAGTACACTTTAGATTTACTTCAGAATCAACTAACCCAAACTATACTGTTTCTTTTCAGAACTGCATTTTTACCAAACACTTGTTTGTTCACATCCCTAATTAAAATAGTAAAATGGTGTGAAAGCACGTGAAGATCTATACTTGGAGAGAAATAAAGAACTAATTATTTGGACAGAGCACATCAAATCAGAAAGGCAGTGTGTGTGGTTCCATTTTATTTTCTGTTTCCATGAAAGGCTTGAAGCATGCAAGTGCATTTATTGAATGTGCAGGTGAATGAAGCTGAAAGCAGCAAGTATCATGCTGGAGACCAGGATGCCTCTCTGAATAGGAGTCAAAATGTTAACATGGTTGCAGAAGAAGTTAAATATATTGCTGAGATGGAAGAACAACCTGTAAAATGCAGGCAAGTGTCCTTTCACTGTCCTGAGCCCTGCTGAGCTGCCCAGCTGGAGATCCAGCACTGTGCAGTGACGAAGATGAGATCCAGTTGTAGAAAATAAGGAAGAGATCCACAAGTGCATAAACATAGGTGTGGAAAATCCTAGGAAAGCCCCAGGCTGAAAAACTGAAAGGGTGTTAGTCTAGGAAAAAGGAGACCAAAGGTGACATGATAACAGTCGGCAAATATGTAAAGCCTGCTGCAAATTACAAGGGAGTGGTAACGTGTTTTCTCTGGGGTGTGTAGGATGAAATGAAAAGTGTTTGCATGTTTTATTAGATTAACAAACTAATCTGATAAGCATGGACAGGTGTATAAAGCTTTAGTAAGCTTGAAACAGAAGCTGTGAATAAGACCATCTTTGCTCCAACACTGTTCATAAGAATCACATCTGAGCACAGCAGCAGCTTGTCCAGACTTAGGATTCCTGTGTCCTTGGGCATTTTTGAGAAGAGTTTAGGCAGAAATGATTCAACATTAATTGCTTCAAGTTAGACCAACTTTACTAACTGTGTACATCCCTGTGCTGTAGGTATTTTCTGAAGACTTTGGCCCAAACTCTCAAAAGTACATATCCACCTGTTTAGATGCCCAGGTTGAATAGTTAAGCAACATTTAGGAAGTTGTTCAGCTGCCATCTAATTCTGTAATCACTAACATGTCTGTGAGTGGGCCCCCAGTGCAGTTTGTATCAGCTATGAGCTCTCACATCAGGTAGCTTTGCTACCAAATCCCTCCCTCCTGAAGAGTGAATGTATAAACCAGAGCAAATACCCCACAACATTGTATTTGGGCTGTCACCCCAGATTGCCTGAGGTTTTAAGGGTCTCACGTGGGATGTGACAGATACTGCTGCTTCACATCTCTTTTTGCTTACTAGAGGTGTGAACATTATTTAGTCTCTGGCATCCTAGAGTGAGTCCTCTGATAACTGAGTCATAGAATGGTTTGGGTTGGAAGGGCCCTTAGAGATCATCTCATTCCAACCCCTCTGCCATGGGCTGGGACACCTTCCACCAGACCAGGTTGCTCAAAGCCCCATCCTGCCTGGCCTTGAACACTCCCAGGGATGGGACACCCACAACTTCTTTCTCTCTGCCCAACAAATAATCAAGCTGATACCAAAAATAGAGGCTTCTTCACATTATTTTGGCTATTTGAGTAAATAATGTACACAGAAATAAGATTGCATAAAGCCTGCGGAAAGATTTAAAGACACATTTTAATGAAATGGGCTCAACTTGAGTCATCTTTTTAGCCAATAAGGAGGTGGAGATTATGCAGGGGGATGCATATGTAAAAAGAATAAAGGAGCACTGCAATATGGTTTTGCTCATTTATGCCCATGAGATCATGGCCTGAAGTCTGCCACCCTGTGGGTAAAAGAACTGTGGCAAACTCATTGAACTCTGGGGCATAGGGTCAAGATGTTTTAAATTTTTTTTTTTTAAGAATTTTTTCAGTTTTCTAAAGTTCGTGGGGAATTAATTTAACCGCTTAGCAGTTTTATATTGCCAGGTGCAATTAAGAGGCTTTTTTCTCATTTATTCACCATCTTTTTAGGAGATCCAGATAATCTGTCCTGTCATTTGCACTTAAAAATAAATAAAATAAAAATACCATTACAGTATTCACTATCAGCACAGGAAAAGCCCTTGCTCAGGATCTCATTTGCTAGTATGTAATTTAAAGCTGCAACTAATAAGCCTCACAAATTCAGGTACTTTTGTTTAGCTCTGTTTACTAAAATGAAGTTATACAAAAGTGAAATACATCCTGGATTACAAACACACACTAGAGTACAATGCCGTTGCAAGTAAACTCTGCACTGAAAGTTGTACTTATCCTTAATACACGGTTTTCAAACTATTATTACATGCTTTAAAAAAGCAAACTCAAGCAATACAACAGTAACCCAGTAAGCTTTTAGCAGCAGAATATTAGCTGATTTCCCCAGCTCTTGAAGACTAGATGCTTTTATTATTGCAAGAGCAATTTATGTTGGTGACATTTTATCATATAGCAGCTTGTTACTTACAGCCAAACACGTAAGTCCTGTGTAAGTACAGACAATAAGAATTTTGCCAGACAAAAGCTCTTGTATTTGACCCTGGATGTATCAATATATGGAATTGGATTAGGAGCCTGCTTTTGCAGTTGCTTTCTATGTGTAATGATAGTAGTTATGCTCTGGAACTTCTGTACCATTCATCAAAACTTACCTGCTCTTTATCTTTTAATAGCATTTAATTTTCTGCCGTGGTTACAGTATTATAGTGACATACCTAAATTCTCACCCAGTATTCAAATGCATGTTTCCATATTTTGTTTTTAAGTGTTCTTGTTCTGTTGTGCACTCTGGTCATTATCTGTGTCCCCAAATTTCCATTAGAAGCAGCTCATTTTTCCATTTGGTTAGCTAAAGAAACTTCTAGATGTTATTTCTCTTGTAATAACATATATACAATATATGTTATTTTTCTTGAAGTAACTTATAAAATATAGTCCTTGCAATTACCTGATAGAATTCTCCAGAAGAATTTAAATGCCTAGTAGTGGAAGCTGCTGCAACAGAAACTGAAGAAAATAAAGCAGGGGAGTTGCCTAATCCACTATGAAGCATGGGGGGGAAAAAAATCTTAATGTACATACATATATAAACATGTCCAGAGGAGTTAAAAAAAATCCCCCAACCCTAGAATGTCTGAGTCCCTAGAATCAGCATAAGCATGTCACCAAATTATTTTGGAAATGTTATCTTAAATCCTATTCACATAAAAGCTTTTTTTAATATGCAGAATCAATAATATATTGCTCAGTTGTCTAAATAGTACCCTCCATTTGAATTTGGGTAAGAGCTTTTGAGTCAGCTTGGTTCTCAGCAACTCAAACCCTCCCTTGTAATGTGTTATTACATCAGCAATGGGTGCTTCTGAATTCACCTCTCCTGTTTGAACTCCAGAGAGTGAGATTATTGCCAGCCCTAAGAGACACTGCTGCTGCTGTGTGCTGTCCCTGGCAGATCTGTCAGCTGCAGAGAAATGATCCTCAGACAACTGGACAAACCAGATATTCACACTGACGGAGCATGTGACTGGACTTAAGGTCAGAGATTCAGAGACTGCAGGACTGGGACCTTTAAAGATCCCAGCACAGGATTGCCCTGTGTGCTGTGTATCGCTGGCATCAAGGGAGATACCTGCAAAGTTAAAGGTTCACTTCATTCTTTGTGGAACCAAGCCTTGACAGTCTGGTAAGCACAAGCTGATAGGGGTTCATCAGATTTACTGTCTTTTCATTCCCTTCTTCAGAAAATAAGTACTTAACTTGCTGATTATATGATTAAAAAAAACCCAAAAAACAATTTTACATAGAATGAAGAATGTTAAGATGAGCTTCAACATCCTGCCATGCCAGATCTGATAGCCTCTGTTATTTTGTCACCATATCCTGATCAAGATTAAAACAGATTTTAAAAGTTCCTGATTGTCACCATTGCTGCGCACAGTTCTCTAAAATCAGTACTGAAAAATAATTGAGACTAAATGCTCTTTCATGTTCAAGTTTACACTCCCCAAGAATTAAATCCACCTTCTCACAAAGGAACAAAAATAATGACAGTTCCACCTAAACTGTCCCTTGGAAATACAGAAGGTTCTTCTGGTTTGGTGGTCCTTTTTTTTACAGCACATCTTTAATTCTTACAGCTGATATATGTTGCTTCCTAATTTTATTTTATCATATACTAGGTTACTTTTTTGTATTTATAGCAAAAAGTTTTTTCTTTTAATATGCAGCTTTACATTAAGTGTGTTACTATTGCAAGGTATGTAAAAGATATTTGTGGAAGAACTTGACAAGACAATATTGAAAACTTTGTTTTGGTCAGTTTTCAATGGATTTTATGTATTCTAAAAATGTATTTCTAAAGGTGAGTAACTGTGAAAGAGGAGCTAAAAGGGGGCCATCTAGTTAGACACCAGATACAGGAAAAACCACAGTCTTCCAAGGGTTGAGCCTCTAGTTTAAAATTTGCATGAACTCCACTCAGATTTACTGATGGCTTCTTTGCAGTGGCTCTCTGAAGAACCAAGAATTGTAACCAAATGTTATTGGCAGAAATCTCCAATAAAAGTGGATGCCAAGTATTTGCCAAAATAAAAAATTAAAATATACACGTGCCAATATTAGCACTAGACAGGCTTCACACCCAGCGAGGGCCAGCACAGCAAGCGCTTTTCTGCATCAATCAGCTGGGTTTCAGCGCAGCGCAGACACTTCTGTAAGCACAGACGTAACTACTTCAAGGAATCAGATCTCTGATCAGGGAAAAAGCAAATGTTGTGGTAGCAATAACACCGGACACAACTTGCCTACTGTGCTGCATGAAGTTCAAGCGTGTGCAGCTTTCTATAACCCTAGAAGTCTCCCAAAAACTATTCAGAACAATAGCAGGATATCCTCCACCTCTGAACAAAGTGGGAGAAATTTGCTCCTTGGGAGTGGCATTTTTGTCTAACATCGCTATCATGATTTCTTCCAAGCATTCACTTAAAATTGGTAATTGATGTCTTACTACATTGTCCATGGCTAAGTGACTCTCATTGTGTCAGATCAGCCAGAATTAACAGATAAATTCATTCTAATTAACAAAACACTGGCTAATAAAAACAGAATTAATTGTTAAATGTACTACACTTTCCATACTCTCCCTTTAGCCTCTTTGCATCTTCTCCTTTAAACTGTTTCTTCCTTTTCTCAGATTTTGCAGCTTGCTCCTTCCTTTCTTGATTTTCCTGCATTCAGACAGAATGACAAATAAAAAAGTAAATAAGAGTTTCTGAAAGAAAAGCTTCTTAAGAAACTCTCAGTTTGTAATGAATAGGTATTCTGAACATGCCCTATGCACACTTAAAACTCTAAGCTGCTGAGGTTTGAGGGTAAATAGCAGAACAGGGCTTCCTGGTCAATCCCTTTGGCCTTCTCCACGTGATGATGTTACCAGCAAACTATTTCATCAGCTTTAACTGCAACTTTCAACTATGGACTGAAATGCATTCTTCTTAATTAGTCCCTTTGTCCACAAAACAGAACATTAGTTTAACTTAATTAGCATTCTAGAGATTTATCCCATAGCAACCTTGTTTGTATTCAGGGATTTCTACCAGAATTTTCAGGAACTGTTCAGCTGTGTTAAACAGCAATTCACAGTTTCTCTTCAGGCTCTCATTAAATTTGCCAGTAGTATTTCTGCACTACTGTTCAGAGCCAGAGTCCAGGCTGGGTGTTTGTTCACCCAACTGCCAGAATGGTATAAATCCTGTTGGGATTTATGTAGTTAGGCAGGATTCGGGTTTCCACAGAGCTGCTGGTACCAGAATAATATGATTAATGGAGGAAGAGAAAGGAATGGAATGATTACTGCTAGCAAAAGAAGGCCATTACTCAGTAGAAGAGTATTTCTGGCTTTTGATAAGTAGCACAACGGTGGGAGAAGGTAATTCTGAACGACTGAGATTACTGTAGTGGAACATCAACGTGATAAAAGCCATTTTCTTAAATGCTCACGCAGTTCTCGTTCCAGAGCTGCATTCATCACCAGAACATTGCCATCCCACCTGGAACCTTGCCTGCTTTTGATAGCAACCAGTGAGTAGCTAATCTACAAGTTGCAGGTAGATCAGTACTTAACAGGCTGCTGTGTCATATGACAAAACCTAGTAACACCCAAGAAGATGCTGATGATTTGGTGCAGATAAGATTCTTTATGAGACATGTGTGGTCTCCTTTGCAGAGAGTTTGAAGCAGAAAATACAATTTCCCATGACAGTGATAAATCTGTTTGATTGCTATGGATCATCTGCCACTACTTCCCAAAGATGGGCTGAAGAAGTCCCAGGAAACACGCACGAGTTTATAGAACCAGCCTTTGCTGAAAGTGGAAGGCTAGGATCCTTTGGTCCAAAGGAATTTTCAAACAAATAGAGAAAACTTGTGAACATTAATGGAGTTACTCTGTTTGAAATACAGGAGCATTAGAGGCTCAAGGTTATGGGAACTTCCACTGGATGCCTTCAAAAGGAAAAAAAAAAAAAAAAAAAAGTCAGCGTATTCATGACAAAGGAGGAAAAGGATCTATTTACCCTGAACAGAGAGTGCTTCTGAAAGAATGGGGTACAGGTAGTGAAGCCTTATGGAGAGGCTGGAAGCCTTCCATCAGTATATGCCTCCTATGTGCTTGCCTAACAAATTCCTGCTGTGTCTTAGCATAACATCTTTGAGATATTATGGCTGTTGGGAGACTTGCAGATTTGTGGGCCCTAGAAGAATGTTTCCATGTAATATGCCACAAGAAATAAAGGAGGTGAGTTCAGGGATGTGTTGTTCTGCTAATTGAACAGCACACACAGTAGTGAGAACAAGCTAAAACACATTAGGAATAAATGTATCAATTGAGCAAGGCTGAACCAAATTTTTCTTCTGAAAAATTTTAAAAAACCCCAAACAACATAACAATTCAATGTAAACACGCTTAACAAAGTTTCTTCAACACAAGAAAGCCCAAAAACATACAGTGGTAGTATGGCAGAGGAATGAATACTCTCAACCCCTTCTCCACCTTCCTGGATTACTGAAGCCAGCTCCAGGCATGAGATTCAGTCAAAGAGAGTGCCACTTTGGATTTGCACTTTGTGGGATGTTAGATACTTGCTTGATTTTTGAATTAAAAGATGCTCCAGGACAACTGTTTATCCCCACACTATCTAAAGCACATCCTGTTCCAACACCATATGCACCCTACTGAGGAGCAGCTGCTCCAGCTTGGTTGTCCTAGGGGAGTACACAGAGGAGCTATCCCTGTGCAGAGCAGCCTGTATAACCTCTGTCATCAACTGAATGCTTCCTAGAGCAGATTTTGTTGAACATTTTTTTTCTCCTTTTCCTGAGATTAGACCATCGCTTTGCTAGGAGCTCCCTTCTATGAACAGCTGCAAATGCTATGGGAAATCAAATGTTTCCCACAGTCTCTTATAATCACACAGTGATTCTTTTCCCCACAGTTTTAAGCAAAACTCCAATTCTGATTTTTGTCTTTGAGCTGAGAAGCTATTTTCTCCCTGTCTTCCTTCCTCCTGCCATCTGCCTCTTTTATTTTTTGAGAACTGGTGAAAGAGTCATCAGCCCTGGGTGACAAACCAGCTCCCTTGCTGCCTTTTACTGTGTCAGTTTTGGAGATCATTTGGGTGTTTGGAAAGGCTTTGTTGGTTTGGTTTTTTTTCCTCCAGGTAGATGGAGAGAAGGATGGCAGAGTCTTAAAGTGATTCCATTTGTGTAACTCAGTTTTTGTTACTGAAGGATAAGAGATCAGAAAGAACCCTCAGGGAAGGGAGAAAGATTTTGTTTAAACAAAGTAACAAACCAGAAATCTCTGTAGATAAGTTTAGGAGACATGAAGGATCACTATTTATTGAAACTATTTCCCTTCTTATTTGATGTGAGAATGGAAAGATAGCACTGACAATTTTGGCAGTGCTAAGAGACCTGCTTTACACAGAAGACTCATCTCAAAATAAAAGTTACACCTTAGCATTAAAGCTTAAAATAAATGTCACTGGGAAGAGATTATGCCTGTGGCTGATTCTAGTGTAAAAATCAAAATCACAGAACAAAAAGATGCTTTAAAAATTAAAACCTTCAGCTTTTCAGCATGTTGCAGTTTCAAGCACAGATAGTATCTTTACTGCAGTGATAGGGAGAAAACAAGGCAAGAGGAAGAAGAGATTAATTCTAGGCCTGCAGTGAAGGAGAGAGGTGCAGACAACGTGGCTAACAGCTGTGGTACCTTTGAGGTGAGGTGCTGCTGAGAAATGGAACCGAGAACAAGATGAAAGGGAGTTTACCTTTGGGGATATAAAAAGAAGCTTCTTTCTAGTTGCTCTGACCTGGCTGTGAGCAAGAAGCACCCAGAAATGTAGACTGAATCTCCTGCAGCTATACTAGGACACTACATAACCTTTACTGGGACTGTTTCTTGAAAGAGCTGCAGTTGCTGGAATTACTCCTCACAGTAAGTTTCCAGTATAGCTCTCCACAGATGCTGAGCCATTATGTTCTTGACTCTCTTAGTGCTTTCCTTCGTGCCTAGAGTTTTAGGAACTTTAAGGATTGAGCATATTGCCAAAACATCTGTGGTTTATAGGGTTCATTTTCCAGACCGTCTGTGGCAGTATCGCATCATTTCAGAGCGTGGGTAGCTACGTCGCTTGGAAAATTTCAGCCTGGTGCCTCACTGGAGAAGCAGGTAGTGGGAACAGTAGAGGATATATTTTGCATCTTTCATTTTCCATCACTTCCTCAGAAACTTCATTGTTTTCATCCGAATCTATGATCTGCCAAGTCTCTCTTGGCAGCAGAGCTGTCTGTATTCTTGCAGTTCTTTTATGCAGAGGGTTCTCTCTACAGAAGGTTTATCCAGGCTGGGGCTCTCCCAGAGTCAGCACAGGAATGTGTGATTTTTGCTATTAAAATGTATATAAATGTGAAGCCACTATCATGTGGCATTAAGAAAACCCAAAATGAAGTACATTAGTCCAGGTGTGAAGTGTGTAGTAAGGGATGTGAAATGGGAGTTTTACTAGAGGCTTACTAATTGGAAGGTGCTCTACACAACTTTTACAGTGAAGTTGCTGTTCTCTTACTCCTTATTGCAAGGAATAAAGTCCTATAAGTTAACAAACATAATCCCTTGGGAGATTTGGAGGAGTTTTTTGGAACACAAAGCACACTGTTTGGAACTAACTAATACAGTGAAATACCAACACATAAACACACCTTCCAATTAGGCTTTGCCTATTGGAAAATTTACCTTTTGTCTATCAGCAAAGTCTATAAAGCATGTCAGGCTGCTCATTCTTTCACATGCCACAAAGCTCGTATTGCATTGAGGCCTGGTTAATAATTTTCAGTGGGAAAAATGACTTGAACAGTTCTCCACAGCAAAAAAACTCCAAACCTCCGTCCCCCCTAAAAATCCCAATGAACCAAACAACCCAAAACCCACAAACAAAAAAAGCCCCACATTATATTTGCCCACATGCTCATTTTCTGCTGCAGTTTGCAAGCACAAAAATTTACTTTCATTTACTTCTGCACCCAGGGTTAGGTAGCCCAGCTTAGAGTAGAAGAAAATAGAAATTGTTGCTTGATTTAAAAAAAAGTTCTCAATCTATTTCTAAACAGTCACAAATGCAAACCACCTGTAAGGCCTTGAGGAAGATCTCTCTGAAGGTTTTCATTGTGCTGAATACATCTTCCAAAGACAATTTTTTTCGGTCTTCACATAGATAATCAGCAAGTTCTTCCTTCTTCTTTTCAATGGTGGCAAATTCCTTCTGCAGGTCCTTTGAAGCATTGAGGCTGCCCTGAGACACATTTTGTAACAGAATTTATGCGTATTAAAATGTAGCATGTTCTGAGCTGCCCAGAAGACTCGAGCCAGTTAACAGAGAACAGTCAGTTTTTAAAAAACTGGTAAGTAAGATTGGTTCCCAGTGTGTGATATTTATTTCTGAATCGAATCATCTGCATTTTCCTGCATTTCAAAATACAACCATGTGGAAATGTGCCACAACCTGGGATGACTGATCAAGGGAGATGCAGCACCAGGATTTCCACCTTGTAGCTTTAGTTAAGTGATCTGTTTTAAGAGTATGAAAAGCTAGGATGTTAGGAAATATGTGGGGGGGGGAGGGAGGAAAAAAGCATATTGCAAATCTATTCACTTTTTTCCCCACAAAGCACAGTGAGACAAAACATATTTCTGTGCTGCACTGCACGCATCTATAGTTGCAGCCTACATTTCATTTCTAGGGCTGTCCTGTATTTTACCCACAGAAAAATCTGTCTGGTCCTCAGCTGTTTCCATATCCCAGAACCACATTAGAGAAATGGAGGAAAATCTGGGATACTCCTTCCATCAGGGCACAGTGGGAGTGTAGTAATGATCCCTTTCCCGTAGGGCTTTATGTCCAGTTGTAACCTGAATCACAGTACCTTTAAGAAGAGAGTGTTTAGGAAGAAAGATGGGAAACGTGTCACACTCACATTACCTACTTGCACAGATTTTCCATGCTGTATTTTTAAATCATCTGTCGACAAAAATAAACGTTTCTCTGTTTCCAGCAGTTTCTTCAGATTGGCACCTGCCTCAGCCTGCATGGCGTCAATGTGGATTCTGAAAGGTCCACAAAAGGGACAGTACATTGAAGGGGTAAGTCTTTTGTTTTCATTAACTTAAAAGGTTATTATAAATATTACCATCTCTGCAAATGAATGCGGAATTAATTGTCCTGCCCAGACCCTGGTTTTGTAGGTAGTTCTCTTCTATATAAATTCTTTGTCATGCGCTCAAACACCCATCTAAGAAAGGCTCTGTGCTTTCGCCCTCACTGCCTCCCTGGATAAACTGTGGAAGAACCTCACTGTCCTAGTATTCAAAAAACTCAAAAAAATTTCCAGCCTATTTTTATTCATAGGCAACCACAAGCTCATCTCCCCTGTGCCAATATTCTCCTTATTTAGCTGGTTCTTCTCCCTCCTTGCCTTTTCTCCCTAATCTATTTATAGTCCAAAATTGTATCTCCTCTCTGAGTTAGTTTAGCTTGTGTGGAGATCCAAACACAACCACTGCCAAACCAACATCTTCTGTAGTTTTGATCTACTCTCTGGGCAAATTTACTGAATCAGCAAAACCTGGCTTGGTGTTTCACAGTGCATCCAGATGTGAGCAGCATTAGGAGAGTCCCTTGCAAGATTTGCACTGTGGGCAGTTCTCCACAGGTTGATTAGCAAATCAATTTTGTAAGTTTGAGAGTTTGACTAAACTAGAGGGCACTTACTTTATAAGTGTGCATTTATATAATTGGCCAGCAACATCTAGTTTCAGTTAAGAAAGGTATTTCTATTACAACACAACCCAAAAAGAAATTCATGGTTCAAAACAGCATTCAATTTAGCCTCTGCAAAGATAACTCACAAAAGCCATAGCGTTTTCTGTTTAATTATGGAATTATAATACTTAAAAAAAATTATTTAGCAGCTACATAATAAATATCAATCCATCTCCAGATTTAAAAGTTACTCCTTCTTTGAGTTACAAGGAAATCTAAATCACTACAAGGTTCCTGTGAATCCTCTGAATTCCTAACAGGATTAAAAATATTAATCCTGGTGCTGCAAATGTGGATTCCGATTAATGTCATTGAACATATCTCCATGTGATTTCTTGGAGCTAAACAGAAAGAGCTGGCGATAGACTCATGAGGCTTTCAGGCCCATGGGAGAAAGTCAAAAGTCTCCAGAAACAGGTGTTTTCTTTCTACACACATATATTAGAAACGTGCTGATACTCAACTCAGGGAGTCCTGAGGTCCCCCAATTGCCAGTAAATCACTCCAATCATTCCCTCCTTACATATGCCCTGTACCTCCTGATGGGCTTTCACCTAAAAATCACAGAATATGCTGAATTGGAAGGGACCCGCAAGGATCATCGAGTCCAACTCCTGGCCCTACACAGGCCCATCCCCAAGAGCCACACTGTGTGCCCCAAAAATATTGTCCAAACACTTCTTGGACCAACTGAGAAACTTATGTTTCTATTGCAATGTGTGGAAGAAGAATCTGGTCCTTGAAAATAAGGGAAATTCACTATCTACACAGTTTTCTTCTAAGGTAGTACTGGATCCACAGAAAGAAAAATCACACTGAGCCCCACTTAAAAGTCTTAACCAGGCTGAATTATAAATCTCAGCACTGTTTGGTGTTGAAGGGAACCACTCTCTTCCACAGAAGAGAAATCCTGTGACCTTATTACACCACCATAAAATGACTCAGCTCCTTGTTGGCTTTAAAGAGGTTGGCAATTCACATATGACAAAAACAAACAATAATGTCCTACCCTGCTGCCTTGGAAACAAAGTCAAGATCTCTGGGAAGCTGCAGCAGATCTGTGTGGTTTTTTTCAACCTCCTAAAATTGAAGAGAAAAAATGGTTATCTTATACAGGCAGTCAAAGAGTATGAAAGTTTTGCAGCTGGACAACATCAGGACTGATAAATTAACACTTCAGTTTCATTCTTATAAGCGTAAGGATAAATTTAGTCTTGTCCATTCTTTTTCTCATGTTAGCATCCACAGGGAGTTAAAAAGAAAGGAAAAGACTAATTTTAAGTGCTCAGGCTGACATCCCATGGGCTGCCACAGTGTGCAGGCTGACCTGAGATTTTGTCTTCATACCATAAAAATAAATTTCATTTGACAGATGCATTTGAGATATGTGTCAACACAAGAGAGCAGTTGGGGAAGAGAAAGAAAACAGCAAGCAGACATGTCAAGTGAACTTGAGGAAGGAAACCTAGTGTTACCTCTCTAAATATTACTGTATATGGATTTGATTCCATCTGCACAGAGAGCCGTGGAAAAGTTTTCATGGTATTTCTGGTACAGAGGCTCACCCTCTGGGTTCCTATAGTGAGGTATTACTGAGGTAAAAGCCCCTTAGCTTCTGGGGAATTAATATTTGAGAATAATGCACACAGGATTAATTTCTCAGTTTCGTTGTACCTCCAAAATATGGTGAAGCAGAGTAATATGGCTTTGGTTTGCTTTTGTTTCTGTTAGTTTGAGCAAGGCACTAATTTTAAAACCTCCAGCATCCCCAGTGTGATGGCCCTAGAAGATACAGAAAAAAGTTCCTTCCATCAGTATTCAAATCTTGCATTGTATTTTCTGTTATCTTTAGAATTCAACAAGTACAGAAATCATTTTACTTACATAGTTCAGAAAGTTTCCAACTTTAAGAATCAATTGGCAGAAAACTGGCAGTCGGTGACTGCTAAGAATTGCTAAAGAATAAGAAGAGAGACATTTTCAATAAATTAAATTATCTGAAACAGGATTTTCCTTAGGTTTGACAGTGATGGAAACAAAATTTTCATCCAATATTATGTCAAGCCATTGTTAGGGATTTGGACAAATACCAGTACGGAAATAAATCAGCTGAATGGAAGTGGAATGAGTAAGTTTCTATTATGATCTCTTCTTTACAAGTAGATGGAAAACTAGTTTTTCCATTAGGTTTGGAGTATAGATGAGTCAACACTGCAGCTCCCTTATGAGAGAGAGCCACATACAAGAAAGTGTATAAACTTGTGGAAGTCTGTAGCCCTCATTCCCAGGATATATTATTCTAGTTAAGAAAAGCAAAGGGCTTTGTGCCTCATTATCATTGTTAGTGAGAACAATAATCAAAATGTGCACATTTTAGCAGGGGAATCTGGGGTAAGAAGTTTTTGGCAGAACTAGAACAGAAACACTGACCCTCACAATGGGATGGAGGAGGAACAGGGATGTCAGGGTGGGACTGCAGAGAGCTGTTGATCACACCCCAGTAAAAAGTAACCATAGCACAGACATCAGACATCCAGGTATAGCTGTTTTGTGTGCAAACATCAAAGTTTGCAGTTTAAATGTGTTTAACAGGAGATCAATGACTCTATAAAACCACTGAATTGAAGCTGGAATGCAAGAGCACCTTCAAGAAAGAGCCAACTTAAAACTAAAACCAGGGCTAATTTTGTGTGGAGGGGTCTCCTGAAATATTGGTGAACATCATCTGGGATGCCCTTTTCTGGCAGCCAGATCAGATTCTGGTATGTCACAGTGTCCTGCTCCACCACAGGACTAAGCTGGACTGGATAAGTGCACACTACAGAAAAAACTGGAACTGATTCATTGTTATGGACAAAAATCTCCACTGCACACAAGAATGTAACCTGCGTTCATACAGGATCTGGCACTGACATCTCCATCTCAGGAGAGACCTTACTGCTCTCTACAACTCCCTGAAAGGTTGAAGCCAGGGGGAGTTCAGCCTCTTCTCCCAGTGACCGGATGAGAGGACATAGCCTCAAGCTGCACCAGGGTAGGTTCAGGTTGGACACCAGGAGGAATTTCTCCACAGAAAGAGTTGTTAATCATTGGAATGAACTGCCCAGGGAGGTGGAGTCACCATTCCTGGAGGTGTTCAAGATACAACTTGGCACTTAGTGCTAAGGTCTAGTTGATAAGCTGTTGATGGGTCAAAGGCTGGACTCAGTGACCTTAAGAGATCTTTGCCAACCTAAACGATTCTGTGAACCCTGGAAGTGTTCAAGGCCAGGCTGGGTAGGGCCTGAGCAACCTGTTCTTGTGAAAATTGTTCCTGCCCATGGGAGGAAGGTTGGAACTGGATGATCTTTAAGGCCCTCTCCCAACCCAAACTATTCTATGATAAAGGAAATTTCCTTCTTTCTCTGCAGAACTACTTCAGAGCAGAACAGCACGAACTGCAATTCTTCAGAATGTATTCTAGGAGCAGGAATTTGCAGAATCATTTTGATGTTCACTACACATTCAGCAATTAAAAGGTTAATTTTGATTAGATTATAGCATAGGCTACCACTGATGCTAATCAAGTAGAAGAAAGTGGCTGAGCCTGGGCACTGGTGCAGCACTGATGTACTTACTTTCACAGGCTGTCTTGATGGCTTGTGCTTTTGGCCACAGACACTCCAGCAGAATTTTTGTTTCCTCACAAATCAGCATACATTCAATCCGCAACCGGTAGCTAAAAAGAGATCAGTGGAAAAAAACCACAGCAAACACCACAAAAAACAAACCCCACAGGCCTGATTAATTGAGTTGTGTTCAGCAAGAGCATCATCCATTTTAGGCAAAGCGCACTACCAACAATTCTTATGTTCTCTTTAATACTCTGACACGAGAACTGGATTATAAATAAATCAATCAAACACAGATATTTCCAAAGATGTCCTAGAAACAATTATCATCTCCTCTTTCAGAAAGCAATGCTGGACTGACATCTGGCAGTGACTACCTTGCATAATGAGGCCATAATTTTTTACAGTTCCTGGGCAACACTAGCCAGGATTTTAGTTCTTCTTTTTAACTTGACAAACAGAAATTTGAAATATTTTGGCAGTATTGTCCTTTAATGACATTTATGCCTCATCATGGATTAATGCTGTGGAAGGAAAACATTTTCTAAAGTACTTTTAAATCTAGCTAGAAGTTTGAGAAAATGAAAAGCCACATTTTCATCACCACGTTTTCAAAAAAGTGTCTCTGGTTGTGGCATAGCAACTGATCAGATTTATGGAGGGCTATTGCTATTAATTATAACATATCACCACGTTTTTGTGAACAGCAGAAAGATTTCTCTGTGTGCACCTCATTTGACTTGGTAAAAACTGGGGAGGTGGTGAAAGCACAGGCAATGCTGTGATTCACTCGTGGATTTGTGGGCTCGCCAGTGGGTGAACTGGAATCTGTAGCCCAGGGGGGGAGTGAATCAGCAGCCTGGTGACAGCATTCAGTCTGCAGCTTCACGCCATACGGGAATAGCTGCTCAGCAGGCGAGGGTTTTTTCATACCAAGGTTATTTTAACTGTAGTATGCCAAAGGTGTCTGAAAGTCTCTCTGGCCTTTGGGAAGGAAAAAATTCTCAAACGAGCTCTACAAATAGCAGTCAGACAATTTATCCTGAAGACTGAATGTCAGGAACATCCCTCTAGCACAAGAAACAGAGGCCTTAATTTTTGTGCACAAATCTTGTAAGAACCACACTCATGGAAAGAGACAAGGAAAATTTTGCTTACCTGGGAACTTCCAAAAGATGGAGATAAAACTGATCTGCATTTGCCAGCTGTGATTTTTCTTCTTTGCAAGACTTCAGGCTATTTATCTAACAGGGAATAAAAGAGCAAAATAACCACACAAATATTTTATTTAACAGGGAAAACCACACAAACATTTCTGCTGCCAGTTGCTTCTTACAGGCATGAAACTTTTCTGAACTTGCTGCGCACACAGGCAATGGGAGTGAAGCATAGGAACAGTAAATTCTACATATGAACTAGTTTTCAGGGGCAAACATGTAGGTTTTGTTTTGACTGGAAGGTCTCTTGCCTTTGCACAGAATCTCCTAGGATGAATTCCTGAACTGTAGGCAGGGATTCAGCAAGCTATAATGTTCAGACACCCAGAAGCCCCTTTAAAAAGATGGGTCCTTTCCCTTCCTCCTCTTTGAAACCTGCTCTGAAAGGCTCTCTGTTCACCTAAGTCCACAAATCCTAACGTGTTTCGTCCACCTAATTAAAATACCAGGATAGAGAGCAGCACTTGTCTACCCCTGTGTCGAGTGTCCCAACGTGCTCTTGCTCAACCCCCGTGTGAAGAGGCCAGACTGCTGCTGGAGTGGACTTCCCACCACCCTGCCGTGGAATGTCATGGACCTAGATGCAGCAGAAGGATGTGGGATCCAGCCACAGCTGCTTGCTTTGGCACTGCAAATTTTTCAGCCTGAACACACAATACTCTGAACTCCACCAGCATGACACATTAATAGATACCTCCTGGTCTTCAGGCAGCAGCTTAAGTAGCTGTTTCAGCATCTCAGCATCCAGCTTGGATCTATCCCCTTTCTGAATCATGGCAGCAATCTCTTCACTGGAGCTGCAGGAAGGACAGAAACGCTGTGGAGCACTGGGGGAGTAACATGGCAAATGAAAAAGACCCCCGCAGTCTCTCTGCTGGCACTGCAGGAGCAATCAGAGTAATTCATACTAAACTTGCCTCCCATTGAATTTTGGGTCTTAGTCTTCCAAAGTACAGTGAAGATAAGAAAATGCAAAGGTTTTTCTTTTAAGCCTAAAGCAATATTCCTTATAATTTAGGTGTGCTTTCTGGCCTTTGTTCATATTTACACCACCAACCCCAAAGCTCTGCTTTTACTGTGGGTGTCCGGTGTCACTGAGAAGATATTTACATTTGAATTCCTCCACCATTTGCAGCAAAGACAAGGATAAAACCAGTGGCTCCCACGAGGTTTTAACCAAAATCTTTGTCTGAAAGTCTGGCAGGCAACATGTGTTTGAAATGATTCCAGCTTGCTGTGGTCTGGGCTCTGGAGAGCTGCGCTCCATCGGCCACCAGTGCTAAGAGAGGCAGCACCCGGCTCCAGAGCGGCCTCATTCCTCACGAGTGCAGTGGGGCTCAGCTCTTTGATCCCACGGTCATCAGCTGCTCTCAGGAGAGCTCAACCACTGCCCAGGGGATCACAGAGGGAGAGGAAATACCATTTGCATTAGGCTATGCACCATTCTCCCCCACTGAGCAGCAGTTTGTAATGGAAAAATAATATTAACAATTAAAAACATCCCTCTGACTGATTCTGATTTATTCTTAATGAAAAGGGACTTCTTGGCTGAGTTTCTTCTTGGAACCCTTTTAATGTGGGCTGTGACACAGGGGGCAGAGAGAGAGCAGAACATTCATCACCATCCTGCCATAATTTCAGGGAATCTAAGAGTAAAGATATTTTCCCAAAAACTTGTACAAATTCCTTTCCTTCCCCACCCCTCCATGAGGGCTGTGACTTGGTAAATTTCCTTTTGTTTAATTATTCAGATTGTTTCCTATTTATAGAAAAACTGCAAGTAAAAACTATATATGATTTGGCATCTGAACTCCTGGAGATGCCTCTTTAAAAGCAATGAGGTGATTTGAAATTTCCATTCAACAATCTTCACTAATGGTTCCTGCCAGAACTTGACATTTATGTCGATATTACCGATGAAAAATAAGTTTCCGCATAATTGTACTGTTATTGATGAATATTGTCTGTTTAGGAATTAGTAGTCCATTCTAGATTTAATACCAGTTTAAAAAATGATATTAATTGTCTGGAAAAAGACTGTCTCATCTCAGTATTTAAAAAAAAGAAAAAAAAAAAAGAAAAAAAGTTGATTTCTTGTTAAAGGAAGATAGTACTTGCAAAATATTTCTGTTAAATTAATTTCATTTAATATCTGAATAAACATATAGACACATCAAATCAGTAATTCAGATGTTACTCTCTAAATCTTACCACTTAAATTGCTTCAGAAATATGCTCAGAAGGAGACTTTTCTTTGGGCCTATGAATGTGATCTGTAAAAAGGAAAAAAATCAGTCAGCTAGAAATACATTTTCAACAGATTTTCTAGAGCTTTTATTTGTTTATTGGGCAAGATTCATGAGGGTTTTTTTGGTGGCAACGTTATCAATAACCTTCATTGATCAAACCCCAAGCAACTGACAACAATACAGGCTATTGAATCTATTTTAGAAAGAGAAAGAGGCAAAGGCATAGAGAAGGAAATTGATTTGCTTATTCTAATTTATAAGAATTAATATTGAAATTCCCTTGTCCTCCCTGTCTCAGATGAAGACCTATCCCTCAGCAGAGTTACTTCACTTTGTTTCATTCTAAACCTCTCCTGTGGTTTTTTTTAAGGCAACCTCAGGCCGTGAATCTCAAAGTATTTCAAACTTTCTTATTATAAATGACTGACAACAATAAAGAATGAATAAGATTTTCACTCCCAAGAATTTGCCATTCTCTACAAAAAGTGGTCAGTCCAAGTACCTCTTTTGTTTTCTTTATTTTTGGCCCTGTTTTCTCCTTAGGTGCTGGTGGTGGGACAGAGAAAAGAAGCTCCAAGCTTGCGTAGTCAGGTTCTACGAGCTCCTTGCTGCTGCTTGGCGTCACAGCCCATATGGAGCGGCTTTCTGGAAGAGAAAAACAGCACAAGGTGGACCACAGAGATTGAGGAGCACTTTCAAGGCAGCGTGATTTGTAAAAGGGAAAACACTTTTGAGGATGAATGAAATATGATGCTCATTAGCCCTGGACAAATGTGAATTATTTAAGAGTGACAGCTCCCACAGAGAGCATCCCAAAGGTTTGAAGCCTAATTAAACATGGAAGACTACTGCCACATTCAGTTCACTGAGCTGAAGGCAGCAGATGAACTTAATGGGCTGCTCCAAATTGCTTTTGCTATTGCTGACCAGCTACACATTGGAGAGTCATGGTACCCACACTGGGGATGCTGCATCCAATTAGGTAAACATCTCTTTTTGCAAGAGATAAGGACTCCCAAACCTAACATTACTGCCAGAATCATCAGGAGCCATCCAAATAACAAATAGAACTTCAAAACATGAACTTGTATAACACAGGATCTCACCTCCTTTTGCTGTAGTAGAGATTGCAACAGTGACAGTGAATGCATTGGGGATGGATCTTAATTTATATCTCTGCACAAGAAGGCAGTCCATGGCTCAGGTTTTTTATATCTGTGTTTATATATTTTATCATACAGCAAGTTCTTGCCCCCTATGTCCCCTTGTCCTGGAGATAAGGAAGGAAAAACAACTGAGATTTGTGTTGTGTGAACTGAATATTAAAAACTGCAGCAAAAATGGAAACGTGTTCCCAGACTCTTTGCTGGAAGTTAAGCAGGACTTGCAAGAAAGACCCTTTGGCACACGGTAACCACAGACTCCTAGTGGCGTTTTGTGTGTGTGTGTGAAACACCACACAAATCACGCAGCTGAGATCAGTGTGAAATGAAGTTGGGGGCTGCCCTGGGGGTACATGTTCCCCAGCCCTACTGACAAGAGTTTTCAGCCTCAGATCTTGGCTGATGCATCTTCTGGCTGTGCGAGAATAAAAGCAAAGCAAAAGCTTCAGCTGAGGCTTCACTCACTGGTGATGTGCCAGGAGTTCATTACGAAGAACCACAGAATGTGACCATTCAAAGGATCTTTCCACTCAACACACTCAGAGTGCTTTGCAAACCTTAATCAGTTCAGACTCACCACACCCCTTTAACAAGTAACAAATAGAGATTGACAGGCTAAGAGAAGGTAGCTTTAGCAGCCACAGAGCCTCAGCTCAGAGCTTCTCCCAAACTACTGTTTCCTCCACTAACTGGCAAAGGACCGCCTTTCCGTATTTATTTGTGATTATGACCGAGAGCAAGCAATGGGAGCACCTGTGTGACCTGACTTACGAGTGTAGAGTTAGTGCCCCAACATCAGTGTTTTCCTTTGGCTGCAAAGTGCATGAACCCATCAGCCCAGTGTTAGAAACAAACACGTACGTCTCACCACGTCAGAGGGGAGCTTCTGCCAGTGAAACACCTTCATCCTCAGAGTCGGTGTCTTCTTAGGGTGGGGCTGCTTCCCACATCCACAGGTCAGATGACTGCACCCAGGATGGCTGCAAGGCTGGGGAGATGGGAGCGATGGGGCATTTATGCCAAAGTAAGAAACAGGGGGAAGAGGCACCTTGCACCCAGGAGGCAGGGGTGGAGGGGGTGGCAGCAGAGCTGGCATGACAGACTGTCCTTGGGAGGAAGATGAAACATCTTTCTGGGAGGGTGTTGTGCTCCCTGGACATGGCTCTGACTTCCCAGAAAAGCCAGTTGTTGGAGAAAGGCTCAGGTCTGCACTGGGGTTCTCCTCTTCCCAGTCCGTATTAACTTGGATGCATTTGTTCACCTTTGGAACAGATCTTCTAGACACTGTTTTGTGGTGATTTGAGCAGTGTATGCTTGATAGCAGACTCTCCACGGCTTGCCCCGGTCCCATTTTCCTGCTCTCCAAGACAACAGGGAGGTGCACTGATTAGCAAAGTTCCTCACAACTGCTCTCTACTGGTAACTCCTACAGAGACAGAGAAATAACAGTGACCTTCCTACTAAGGTAAGCAACAGGAATATTTCTAACTGCTTTACAAGTGACAGTTCACGGTGATTTCAGCTGGGCAAGTCAGGAGAAGGAAGTCCTGCTGGCCATAAGGCTCCTTTTTGACCTCTCTTGATCCTTCTACATTCTTGTTGCAATACATAAAAAAAGAAAGCAAATGCTATCAGCATAGTAAATCTCTACCTGGTTGTTTTTTTCCCTCTTGTTGATCAGCCGTTCAGTGGGATGAATGAAGGTGCAAAGGGACGCCTCCTAGAGAAATTGCTACAGTTGCTCTATAGACAGGACATCTCAAACAGCAGGCACACAGTCACTTAATCCCTGAAGACCATGTTGCCACGACTTACCTTGAGTGCAGAAGGGTGCAGGAGATTTAAAGAGAAACTCTCAAAATAGCCTAATAAAGTAAACAAGCTACAGCTGAGGAGGAGGAGGATTCAGGGTGACTTATTTAGGTGTTTGTGACTACACATGGAAATGTCTGATGAGCATTTAAATGAGTAAGATGGTCTTTCTTATTTTGCCATTAAACCAAATTTTAATCTAGGGAAAATCTTTGTATTTGTTTTGAGACTATATAGTTTCTCCCAGAGTCTCTTGCAAAAGACTGTGCAGAAGTCCCCTCTTCTGTGTATGCCCAGTTTTAAACATGGAGACAGACCTGCCAAAGTTAGTAGACCATTTGCTGGCTCAGGGCTTGGCTTTGTTTGCTTGACTGAGCAAACCTTTCTTTTGTGAACAATTGCATTTCTTGTGGATGAGCAGTGTCCTGGGACACCTAATCCCAGTAACTTGAGATGATGTGTGATTTCTCTCTTTACAATCTCTACAGCAATGGCCATCAAAAATGGCAGAAACAGCACGTGCTAAAAGGGGAGCAGGGAGCAAACTATCAATGCTCCAGAAATGACATAGTGGGTGCAGCATTTTTAGGGACTATATGTAGGCAGAAACAAAGCCCCCTGTCATCCCAGTCTTTAACAAAACACACATTAATAGCATCAGCAGTTTTAATAGAGTTAACTAGATGGTGACTTTTGTTTGCAGTGCAGGATGACAGATTTTTTTGGTACATAAATCATGTTTATGTTCTCAAAGAGCTAGGTAATACTCCTGAATGACCATATTCCTTCTGACACAGCAGTTTTGGGCAGTTACTAACACTGAAAAAACTCATTAAGGGAGCTGCATTAAAACCTGCAATTGATGCATCTCTAGTCCGTAGCATACCTGTAAAGCATCTCCTATAATTTGGAACAGTTTGTCTTTGAAACCTACCAGTTCACAGTGGTGGTAGTCTCCAGCTCTTACAGCCCCAGTAAAATTGTGAACCAGTGCATCTAAGGCACAAGAAAGCAATAAAACTTTTGATTTTTGTTTTCAATCTTAATTTAGTAAGAATGGCTTACATTAAAAACATCAAGTGTTAAATCAACCAGTAAATAACATTTGATTTACATACTAAATGATACTAGTTAAAATAACAAAGTCAAAGGCCTATAACAGAAAATTAATACTAACCACATTTGCAGTTTACTTGAATTAATTTGTTGTTGGTTTCCGTATTTTTTTTTGCACAAATAAGCAGCTTCCCCAAAGGTAAAGCAGGCTTACATTTAATTTATGTAAACAACTTAATGTATCCCCTTTAGGACTTCACAGTCTTTGTGGTAAACTTTTACATATATCTGTAATTACCCTAACAGGACAAGTGAGGGATTCAGCCCTATGAAAAAGCCTAATGAGAAATGAGAAAGCCTAATGAGAAATAAGCCACTTTCTGCCAGACATATTAGGAGTAAAAAGAGCTGATTAAAAAAAAATCTTATTAGAAATGCTCATGTTAAAATTCTGCTGCTTGTTTATTTTAATTAAGCTATAGGGAGAATCAGTAAGACTATTAATTAGGAAGCTCTCTTTTTTTTAATCAGAGTGCTCATCTAAATTGCTACAGGGTTTGTGTAAAGGAAAGTCTTATTTTTAAAAATCCTACTAACAAGTAGTACTATACAAGAAACAGCTAATGTTCTTTGAATGATAAATAGGCTTATAATAATGTATCTCCAAAGATTATACTTTAGATACTGTGTGGAGAAATCAATGCTCTTAAAAGGATTAAAGCTTTGGTATAACTTCAAGGCAGCTGTAATTTACAAGGCGGATAATGTTCAAATGAGCTTGTGGGTATATTTTGAAAAGAAATCTTTGTGTGAAATTTCTCCTTATAAAGTGCAGCCTTCCCTCCTCGGTGAATCCATACATAAACATACACACATCTCAACGTAGCCAGACAAGCACTGGCACCACTTAGGCAGGGCAGGGAACAGAGATCGACTCAATACATCAGCCCAGTTCTGATGAGCCAGTTGACTCGGTTAACTTGCAATTAACTGTGAAGCTGTTTTCAGTGCTCTGCTACTCCACCTTTTGTTTTATTGGGAAAGCTAATGATGCTTGAGGACCACCACAATACAGGCTTTCATTTCCACATTTCCATCTGATTACTGACATGCTAAAAATAGGCACACTTCTCGTTAGCCTTGGAAGAGAAGCTGTATTTTGACATAGGGTTTAGAATTTTAAGTCAAATTAAAAAAATGCCTTACCTCTGTGATTTGGATCATGTAAATACTCCCAGTTTTTCATTGATTGTGTTGCTAATGGACTAATATTGGGGTTATGTTGTTTTGTAAAATGGGAATTTCATTTATTGGTCACTATTATACTGGAAACAGGGATTTCAATGAATGTTTCAGAAGACCTGATACTTCCCCTTGTGTGCTATAAATACTTAAGAGGCTTCTCTTGAGGGGGAAGTTGCTTAAAAACTGTGCCCAACATATGCTAGGTAACCACCAAAAGTGTAAGCACAGAGTCACATCTGCAGGGTAAGATAATTTTGAGGATATGAAGATGCGCTTCTTACCCAATGGCTGGAGTTGAGCAGCCAGATGTGTACCCCAGCTGAGGAGAGGGTTAGTCACTTGTTTATGCAGACAGTTGCTCCCTAACTAGAACAAACCTGTTGTTTATTAGCTCCCAACGGGCTCCACTTGCTTTGCTTTGGATTCAGGGACTGACTTGCATTAAGATGCTCCCGGTGAAATACTCCTCACTGTTGACTTCACAACAGGTGTAATTTATTGTTGATGATCATGATTCTTACAAGGATAAAAAGAAGAAGTAGGAGAAAATAGAGATCGTAATCCTTTCTTGCCCAAGCAATCTTCTCACTATAAGGTTTGCTCTTTTCCTTTCAGATACATTCTTAGGGGTTTTCAAGATTTTTCTGCAACTTGGGTTCAGAGGGGCCTTAGGGGAACAGCAATTCCTTGCAAGCTCCCCTCTTCCTTTTGTTTTGACTCTAGTATGGCTGCAAACATGATGCCAGAAAAAAGAGATTTTTTTTTTCTTATTGCTGATTATATTTCTTTTGTGGTATTTTTCATCAGTGGCTGTCGAAGTGTTTCAAAGGAAGCCATTACCCCCATTTTAGAGATGTAGAAACTGAGGCACAGGGTCTGTGCTTGCCCATGGCCTCTGAGGAGGCCAGTGGCAGAAAATGAGTAACCTCAGTAGCCCAAGTTGGTGGCATTTCATTTCAGTGCTCTGTCAAAACCCTCTTTAGCTTTTGCAATCCACCTCCCTGTTATTAAGACCACAGCTACTGCTGTGTCTCCATTTCCTCATACCAAAAAGCTGGAAGCTGTTGGAAACCGGAAGCAGTTGGAAAAAGCTGGAAACAAAGTGAAAGCACTCACTTTTTACTCTGTAACTACCCCTGCTGCTGGCAGGAATGTGGCTGTGAAGTGTGCATGCTCAATGCCTGTGGACTCTGTCCTAGGGATGGAGTTAATGAAAAAGTCCTCTAAGGGAAGTGGCTCCACTTTTTGGCGGCTGGTGGTAAGGCAGGAACCTTGGGATCTGCTGCAGAAGGAGCCGGGGCCAGCAGCAGCAGCTGTGGGTAGCAGATGTTGGGAGGCACTGCTGCTGAGATCCCTTTGCTGGTCTCTGGGCCCTGCAGCAGAGTGATGAGGCAGTTCAAGAATGAGAAGGTGTATGTAGAGCGTGGGGATGGACTGTTAAAAGTAGGAGGATGGGACAAGGTGTGTTGTAGGATCAGCAGAGGAATTTGTAGAGAATAGGAATGAACTCTTCAAAATTGAAAGAAATTTCAACAGTTACTTCAATTGGACCTTGTATAGATGAAGGGATTAGAGACAGGACATAATAGCTTTAATCTCTGGATGTTTGCTAGGCTTGAGATAGGTCATGGTTTGAAGAGATTGCTGTGTTGGCTCTCATTTGATCTACATGCAGTTGTGCTGTGGTTTGCACCCAGAGCTCTGCAGAGAGCTGCGTGTGTCACAGAACAGGCCTCGCAGAGTTCAGGGTCTCTTCTCTGTCCTCTAGACCTCTAGCAAGGTAGAGCAGTTGAAAATACTTGGAGGGAGAAAGCCCCCATCTCGTGCTGTTCTTCCTGGGGTCTGTCCAGTTAAGGAGGTATTTTAGAAAAACAAACCATTTGTCTGATTCAGGATAGGTTTGTAGACTGCTGGTATGGTGAATGCAGTCACTACTCCTGGGGCGTATTCTGTGTATGACACTGGTTCACCAAGGAGAATTAACAAACAGACCTGAAAGGGTTTCTGCACTCTTATTACTCCTTTCTACTTCTCTTGTATCTGTGCTGAACAGAGAATGATAAAAACGTTGGTTGTAAGGGACTCTGGAAATGGTTTTGTCCAAGCTCCTTTTCAGAGGATCATCATCACTGCTCTGGTTTTGTCTAATTGAGCTGTGAAAACCTGAACAAATGGAGGTACAAAACACGGCAAAGTGTATAGAAAAACCTGTTGGTCTCAAAGGATGAGTCCTGGAAATTGTGTGCTACTGAGGGTTTCATTTAGATTACAAAATCAAGTTGTGGGTTTCAAAGGATTACAAGGACCAGATTCCTTGGACCTGTTACCCTTTCTGCATGTGCTGCCTCTGCTTCTGCTTTGACTTTCTTCACATATTCTGACTGATGGATTTGGTCATTAATTTTCACTAACTCATGACTAAACTTACAGCAGGTTATGCTGTATGAAGCCACATAAGTACCAGACAAACACATCAGGTTCTGCATGCCCTGAGCAGGGCAAACCAACCATAACCATAATAATGCAGGTGTCATCAGCAAAGACTGCTGATCTTAGAAAAAACCTATTTTGACAGGCTGGGAGTGTATCTAAACTGACTTGATAGGAGCTGACTGCCACAGAGTGATTCTTGTCTTCTGACTTTGAGTAATGCAAGCTGAATCTGCTTAAATTCTCCATTAGGAAAGCACAAGGCTCCTGCTAATTCCTACTGACACCTGGCTCTGTGTGAATTGTCACACACAGCTCTTGCAGGAGTTGTTTATGCTGCAGCAAAGAGAGCATTAGAGAGTTCCTAATGTGAACTAAGTGCTAGCACAGCATGGATGAAGGGGTGAGTTACTCGTAGAGCTGACTGAATATGTTGATTAACTTGCAGTGATCAAATTCTCCCCTGGTATTTAAGATCTGGTACCTGCTCTGAACTAAGGAATTGGAAATATTTTTCTTTACTATGGACCTCATTTTCATTGCAAATCCTGCAAATCATGTGGTTATTTTGCAAGATTGACACCATGCAGTAATTGCAAACATCTAGAGAGGTCTGTCACTATCCCTGCCCCATTTTTAACCCTTTGTAGTCACACTTCTAGACATGGGAAAGCTGTTTATCATATCCTGCCCACAGTTTTGATTGTGAAGTGACCAAAAAAACGTGGTTCCTGATGGAATTGGTTCATGACTGTATTTGCTTTCAGACACATTATGTGGACATAACCTCATGACTAACATGTTCACCCATATTTCGTGGCCATGACTATTATCACACAGACAGAGCGAGCCAGGGTTCCTGCAGCGCTGATGTTTAGCACTGATAAGCTTGCATGTTGTACTGGGTTGATCACTGTGTACCAGAACTATGCAGCCACAGATCCAGGCTTTATGTTTAGACAGAATGGAAACTCATTAATTTTGCTGAAACAGGGTTATGCATTTTTATTTCAATTTATCCTGCCTCTTTCTAACTGGAACAGAAGGTATTTCTCAGCCCCCTTGGCTCTATGGAATGTAGGAGAGGACCAAATGGCACACTCAGCCCAAAAGACACTGGCGTAGCTTTGAGATTTCAGCCAGTCTCCACGTACAGTGCAACACTGTGGTGGTGCTCTGAACTAGATATAGCTCCATTTATATATATCTGTTTTTTTCATAGAATCATTAATGTTGGAGAAGGACCTCCAAGATTATCAGGTCCAACCTTTGACCAAACACCGCTGTGCCAACTAAACCAGGGCACTAAGTGTCACATCAATTCATTTCTTGAACACTTACAGGGATGGTAAGATGTCATGGAGAGAGAAAATTAGGAAGGCAAAAGTTCAGCTAAAACTCCATCTAGCCACTGCTGTGAAAGATAATAAAAAGCATTTTTATAAACATACCACCAACAAAAGAGGGACAAGGAAAATCTCCATCCTTTATGGGATGTGGAAGGGGAAAATTGTTACCACAGATGAGGAAAAGGCTGCCTTCTTTGCCAGTCTTTAACAGTAATATTGGTTATCCTCAGGGCAACCAGCCCCCTGAGCTGGTAGAATGGGACAGAGAGAAGAACAGGTCCCCCACAATCCAGGAGGAAATGGTCAGTGACCTGCTGTGCCACTTAGACATTCAGAAATCCATGGGGCCAGATGGAATCCACCCAAGGGTACTGAGGGAGCTGGCAGAAGAGCAAAACTATTGGTAATTATTACTAATTATTACTAAGCATGTATGACAATTACATGCTGAGGTGCTGTATATCCTATATGGAAACTACAGGACTTTGGATGAATTCTCATGAATTATGGGTCTTCCCCATCCCTACCAGAGAAAGGAAACTCACCAAATACTTCTTTTATTCTAAACTTTGAAATATTTTCAGTATTGAAATAAAATAAAACCCAACCAAAACTCCCCAAAAACTAACCCTGAAAATCCATCTCATTAAACATACCTGATTTTTGATGTGAAACATTTGGAAAAGACTTCTGCTGATTTCTCCCATACTTTCATTTTATCATATAGCCAATGCTCTATTACAGAATATGCATTTATTTGGCAGCAAGAAGCTTGTGGTGGTCACAGCCTGGTTTACATACTAGACTCCACGTGCCATTGCTGTAATACACCACAAGAATTCTATTTTGAGGTCTAAACTCACTGTTGGCTTAAATGACCATAGCTCTGTTGAATTGGCCGTAATATTCTTTTTACCAACAATTAATTTGGTCTTGCAACCACTTAAAAATCCTTAGGACCACGAGCTTTATTTCAAGCTCATAAATGGAGCAAAACTGCACATCCCAGTTGAGTATCAGTCTTTGACCTGCTCTGATTCTTTTCTTCTGTTCTTAAATAATCACTGTAATGGAAGCAGAGCTGCTCTGGAGCAATAAATTATAAATGTTGTGCTTTAGTCTGCTGATTGGGTTGTGATTGAATAGATAATTTACAGATGACTATTGAACAAAGAGCCTCCAGTGGCTCAAAATAACCCACTTTGTAAACTCTTGGAAGCAATGGAAAGATAATGCCAAACACTCTCTCTTTCAAGGCCAAGGTAACCACACAGAGTAATAAAAACTCTGGCTGTGGAAATGAGCTGCTCTCTCTGGGTGGAAGTGAGGGAAGCTGAAATACCCAGATGGAGAAATGGACACATGCTGTAGCATCAAAAGTGAGCAGACTGTGGGGCATCAGCAGGAAAGGTTCCCTAGGTAACACCCAGAAAACATGTTTTTTTCCCCAGTCCTTCATCTCCAAATGATGTTGTTCCTGCTGATAAAACAGTGGGGTGGTGAGGAGGAGGCTGGCTAGCCTGGGCTGCGGGCTCTTGCTGGAAACACGGAGGTTGCAAAGCTGCTGGGAGAAAGTGTTTAATACTTGGGTTTTTGCAGCTTGGAGTCTAATCTGAGAGCAGCGGAGCTAGATTGAATAGCAAAAGGATGGTGCCTGGGTGACGTGCTCTGAGACTGGAAAAGAGGGGGAAAAAGGGGAAGCCTGTAGATGTGATAGAGACAGTCCTGCAAATCAAACCTGGGCTGGTGACATGGTTCTACAGGGAATGCTGGGGGTATGCCTGCTTCTGCCAGCAGGAATGGGGTTTCTGTTCCCATGGGGATGTGCTGCTCTGCAGGGTCTCCTGCACTGAACCTGCCCACGTGTCTGTTCTCAACTCATCTCTGCTTCTGTTGACCAATTCTCAGTATGCTCATAGTGATGCCTTGGTTAAAGCAAACCAGTGATTTAATTCTTGGTTTCACTTCTAAGTTTTCAGTATTACAAGGACATTACAAGTCCTATTAAGCAAAGCAAAATAAGCTTTAGCCTGCACGTTAGTTTAGCCACAGTGAGTTACGATATAAATGAACAGTTCTGAAATGTACCCAGCTCTTCCACTGGATTTATGTTTCAGCACATTATCACACCATAGATTCAACAAACATAAATCATTTTAAATGAACAGCTATGTACAAAATTATTATACAATGTTATTACAAAACTTGAGAAATAAAGCTCTGAATTTTGAAAACACAATGCTGCACAGTCCCAGTTTTAAAGCCAAAGTAACGTGATTCAACACATTCTGCAGCTTGGACATAGACTCTCGAGTACAAGCAGCTCACAATGGAAGTCAAACCCAGAGATTTACTAAAGGATAAGCTGAGAATGTGTCCAGTAGAGCACTCTGGAAAACCTGTTCCTTTTCCTTTAGTAAGAGAAGCCAGGGCCCTGGTTCTCCAAAAGTTGATGGATGCATCAGTGTGTGTGACAAGACTACTGATGCGCTTCAACTTAATTGCACATAAGCATCATGTAGGAACCAGACACTGTTTATATGGCCATATGCTTACTAAAATACATCCTTTTTCTTTTACTTTTTTTTCCCTGTAACCAATTTCCCTTGCTTTAAGTGATTGAGAGTAAAAATACACTGGTCTAATCTGGGTCTTGGACCTGGTCCAGTATAAATCATCAGTGGGCGATGAGAAGAGGGAGTTAACACACCTCCACCCGTGATAGTACAGCCACTGCTTAATTTATACCCTTAATTTAGTTGAGGCACTGCTGTTTTTAACACTTCTCCGAGGGCTAAATACTGCAGTCTGTTCTTGGGCCACACTCAGCTGTCATTTAAAGAAGAGTTTGGCCTAAGAGCAGGTTGAAAGTCTTGGCTTCCAGGACAGTGGCTGACAGGTCTTGACCCTTTCACTGCTGCTGTACACAGAGCCATCCCCTGTCCCCACAGATGCCCAGTGCAAGGCACAGGCTGAGAGGTCCAAAGTCTCGGGGGAGGCTCTTTAGGTCCTGGGGAGGGGAGTGACCGCCTTGCATCAGGTGAAGAAGTGGCTCTTGATGGGGCAGAAGTTGTCCATGATGGCATTTCATTGATGCAGAACCTGGAGTCTCAGAAGCTGGCAGCACTCCAGCGACACATGAGAGGTTCTCTCATACCTTCTGCCTTGCTGTGACACCTGCTGAAAGATGAGGAAATGCAAATTATTTGCAACTATGAACAAAAGCGGTGTGTTTATGCATGTATGTGTATCTAATAGTTGAGGTGCAACTAGGAAAATCAGTTTCATCTATTCCTCAGAAAACCTAAGAACAAGTAGTTTGATGTACTTAATAAAAACCTCAGGTTTCCAGAATCAGTCCTGATGTTCAAGAGTTTGAGCAACTTTGCTTTTAAGTTTAGTCCAATAACATATATCCTTCTAGATATTAAATTGCTGAACTTACTGAATCTAGAGGATTTAGCAGGACTGTCAGAAGGATGGGGCAGCACACTGTAGCCTGTCTCCGTAACTGAATCAAATACCATTTCTAAAGGCAGACATGAAGGCAAGGGCCAAACAGGAAGGTGAGCATTAGACTGACGACATTCTCATTGTCCATTTAAAAACTGCCCACAGACAATACTGGCTCTGCAGAAGGGGAGGTGAAGCATATGTCCCTCAAGAACTAAAGGAAAACCTGGACTCTCAAACTCTCCTGTGTCTTTGCAGGGGAAGGTTGATGTGCCACAGTGCCATGTGCATGTCACAGCTGTCCTTCTGCCCCTTCCCTCCCTCCTCACCAGGCTGTGGTCTCTGAGCTGGTCTGTGCTCCTGGTTTGGTTTTTCTTGTATTTTCTAGGGAATAAATCAAGTAGATTTGTGAGCAGGGAAATTGCTAAAGCCCAGTTGCTCATGGACTTGTGCTTTCAAGGCTTTTCTTTCCCCTAACCATTCCAAGTGACATACAGATGGGAGGAGAGGAAAAGGGGCGCCGCACAAACAGATGTGAAGATTTGTCTGTAGGAATTCTTTAGGGTCTAAGGCAGGCAATCTCAAAGAGCAGCTCTTCTGAGTTCAGGTGTTTGTACACTCTCTCCTCTGTTCTACTGTCACCTTTATCAAATGGTTCTTCAAATTTTTTCTGGACTTGGATGGAAGTGAGTTGAGATGTTACCAGGGTGCACACAGACAGTGCGACCATCAGTGCCTTGACTCCAGAGGAAAAACAGCTAAACAGTTTAAGAACATGAAGATAATGTGGGATACCACTCTTTAGGTGTAAAAGCTGACATTTAAAGACATTAGCATTATTACAGAAATTGCTGCATAACAAGATATGGTCAAGGTGAGGCAAGAACTCAGTAGCTGATTACAGGCTTTTACTGCTCTGAAATATTATCACAGAGTCACAGGCTGTTCCTGCCCTCTGCTGCTGTTAGGGAAGCTCTAAAAACTCGTAAGGGGTTTGAGTTGATCCCTGCAGCTGCAGCTGCACAAGAAGGAAGAAGATTCCTGTAGCTTCACTGAGACCCATCAACTTCCACATCCAGCAAATCCACCAGAGAGAGAAATATCCTATATCAAAAAAGAACTAGTGGGGAACAGAACTGACCATGTGTGCTTGGGACAAAACATAAAATTAAAAAAAAAAAAATCAGGAGGAACATCCTGGGAAGAAATATTGATTGGGAGCACTCTAGGCTTGCTGAGTCTGTCATATCAAGAGGGACAGATGTGAGCTGCATTTGGGAGAGGAAGCCCTGAGGCAGGAGATTAAGACAAGCAAATGGGTTTTTGTTTCTGCTGCCCTTGTCTCGTGACACAAAGACAAAAGAAGAGGAAAAAGAGAAGTGCAAGTTTCAAGGTGCAGCTCATCTCTGCCCTCCTGGCATCAAAGCCCAGGTAGGCTCTGCTGGTGCAATGCCAGGCATTGCAATCCAAGGATGCACTGAAACTCCTGCCTGACTTGGTCACGTCATAAAGGTACTGTATGCCCATGCATTCCTCTGTGTTATGTTCCTATGCCTTCCTAGGACAAAGCAAAACTGTCTGTGTTGCGTATATTTTTTTTCAGCATGACTTTTTTTAAGCCTATGCTTAAAAAGAAATAAATTTGACTTAGGCTTAAGTCATGGTTCCAGCTGCCCTCCCACTGCATGTCCCCTGGTCCTGGCATACTTATCACCTATGTTTCACTGCTATTATTTTCTGTTCCTGCAGGAAATCTTTCTTAGGATTTTTAAACCAACAGAGCTACTTCCATGTGACATAATCCTGTGGTACTGCAAGAAAAGGGCCAAGAGGAGGGCAGGAGTAGTCAGGACTGTTACTACCCAGTGTATATCCCATTTTCTCTCGCTAGCAGTGATGCTCCAGGTGCAGGAACAAAAGCAGTCCTGTGGGGAAATCCTGCACAGATTCCTCCTGTCTCTGTGCAGGAGCAGGGCTCCCAGCTGGGCTCCCAGCCCCAGGGAACTGGGGATGCTGGAGAATAAATACATTCCTTTCAAGAAACGAGACAAAGAGAGATTTGATAATATTGATTTAGTTCATAAGAGGTGCTCATCAGCATGGAAAGGACAATGCGTAACTATGCAATTTCAGTACAGTGGGTGTTTCAGTGGTTTATTTTTCTTGCTTTTCTTTCCATTTGCTGTAAAAACAGGCACAGTTTTGCAAATGAAAGTCTCATCCTGGGACTCCTTTTGAGGGGCAACCGTATGTTGCCAGCTTCAATGAAGGACACAGGGAACTTGTGTGAAACCTGGAGTTGAATTTAGCTTTGAGTAGGAGCTGGTATCTTGCCCCGACTAGTATTTGTCCCTGGTCCAGTGTTTTATTCCCTTTTTTAGATACCCATATCTGAATGCTGCTATAGAAAGGGTTACCCACAAGCAAACCAAATGTTCTTTGCCGAAGGTAGGTACTGAAATTGCATTTTTACAGTTTTTGAGAAAATAATGTGATCAAAGCAAGGACTTTGTTCATCACATGAAGTTTGATTGTTTGGTTAGAATAATGGCTTTTAATTATCTGCAGGGAAAAGCAGTTTGGCTGCTGCTGACACAGAGGACAAACATGTGGGCTGTGATCCTGTGTCAAATGGAGATCAGCACTGACTCCACTCAATGCAAGATCAACACCCTGGAGAGTAAAAATCAGAGTAACAAATTTATTTCACGTGTGTTTGTGATTAGACACAAAGACAAAAAGCTTAGGTGATATGCTGAATACTGATTAGGTCTGTGAAGTCCCAGTGCTGTGGTTAGTTCACAGAAGAACAGCTTTGTAAGCTTACATACCTCATTGTGCCACACAATCTTTTTTTGTTTTATTATCTCCAGTATCAGTCTCAACCTCTGCTTTTGAACAAAAGAGAGACACTAAATATATCTGATCATGGCAAGGCAAAGGTAACAACAGGGAACTTTTTATGATGAAAACACTGTCTAGTAGCAGAGAGGTTCCTAACATAGAATCATTGATGGTTTGGGTTGGAAGGGACCTTAGAGATCATCTAGTTCGAACGCCCTTGATGCCATCCCTGGATTCCCAGGGAACCCTGTGGCTTTTGCTTGGTGGGGTCAGTTCTTAAGCCAGAACTACTAATTTCAGGTCTCAGGAAAGCATTGCCAGGGCTGGGAGCATTGGATGCTCCCATGGCTCCAGCTTCTGCTCCTCCTGAGAAGCAAGTTTGGGAACCACTGTTCTAGGAAATCACTTCTGGTTTGTGGCTTGTTTTTAACTAGGGGGAAGTGGCATGTTTAGAAATGTAAATAACTACAACCCTGGGGCATGCTGCATTAAAAGGGTAAGTCCCTCTGTGTTATCTGCTGTCTTTCTCAGCAATGGGTATTCAAACCCTCCCTTCCCTTCTCCTCCGACTTCCTTGGAAGGAAAAACATTAATTATTGATAAAAAGAGACTTTTCCATTTTCCTGCCCATTTGTTTGACCCCAGGATCTTGCAGAAAACAGGCTTTGGAAAGTATATTGTATTGTTCTAAAGGCTGACAGACCAATCTGTCTTCCCTACGAGGCATCTCCAGTTTGGGATTAAGGTACCCACCCAAGGGTGGTAGGATCTAAAGGACTCGGACACTTTCCTAGGTTTGGGACTGGCTGCTGACTTTTGGTATGAAGAGAGGGCCTGTGTGGGTCCAGCAGCTGAGCTCCCTCCCCAGCACAGCTAGCAAGATGTTCTTTTTTAATGACTGACCTTTCTCCTCTCCCTCTGCAGCGAGGGCCTGATGTTTAGAAACCACCTAAAGTACCCCTGGGGCAGGCTGTCAGGCAAAGTGCTGTTGCAATGAGGGGAATAAACCATACAACCCCGAGGCAGCATTGATGTTGCTGCTTTTATGTGTTCATAAGTAGTTCAGAGGGGGTGATCGCTGATTAAGTACCCAGTATTAACTGCTCTTAATCACTGCTCTGGAGCCTAATGGAGCTCTTGTTTGCACATAACCGTGCCTTGTAGCTGTCTTTAGCACACTTGACAGATGTGCTTATTGCTATCTTTACTGTGTATGTGTAATGGGCTTTTTAATTATTGATTCATCATTACTCCTTTATAAACTACTTATACATGTCACTAGAATGAGCTATGCTGGTGTTTTTCTTTTTAAAGCTCTTTCAGCTTTAAAAAATAGAATAACTCCACAAAACAGTGTGACTCTAGGGGCAGGGGGCATTGGGCCTTGAAGTGGAAAGGAACAGGTGTATACAAATATATCAGGAAGCCTCCCAAATTTAAGTGAGTCCCCGAGGGCTATTTATAAAATAGGCTACCTGAGTAGCTTTTGCTGTGCCTCTTCTTCTTCTTCCGTTTCCCTGATGGCCTCTGCTTTTCCCTGTCGGTGTGAGTCTGCTCTGGGGGAAGTGTTGCTGAGCAAGAGGAGTCGGTGGCTGGCTCCTCTGAGAAGGACTTGTCTTGAGAGGTGTCCAGCAGCGAGTCTGTACCAGGGTCTTCATTTTCCTTTGTCATCTCTTTTGACTCTGCCTGCTGAGCCTCATTGCAGGGAGCAGACTGAGCATTCTCTGAGCCATCAGCTGGGCATTCCTTGTCCTGGCCTCCTGACATGGACCCGTTAGTCCAGCTGAGTTGGTCTCTCAGAGCAGAGGCTGAACTGCTGCTCACAAAGCTTATCCTCGTGCCTATGTTAGACACAGAGAAGGCAATGGAGCCGCTCTTTGTGCTGGGCTGAAGGCTTTCCACGTTGTTTGCCTGCTCCATCCCGGGGCCCAGCATGGTCTGACTGGCTCCATCATCTTCCACCGTGCTCACTGAGGGGCTTTTGGTCTGGGACTCCAGTGGCAAACTTCCTCCAGCATTGTTTTTGGATAATACCTGGCCTGAAGCTGAAGCATTTGTAACATCTTCACCTGTCTCCATCGGGGCAGTGGTTGAGGGAGGAGTGCTTTCTGAAGGATGAATATCCTTGTTTTGCTTGGTCTTGTCATCGATCTGCTTCCCTGCTGCTTGTGGATCCTGACTGCTCTTTCCTTTAAAGAGAAAACACACAATCAGCCACAGCTGCAGTTTCACCAGGGATCAACCAAGATGCACCTGCCCTGCAGAGGTTACAGGTTAGCAGCTGCCTGTGGAGGGAGCACTGACCCTAAAGCAGCTATGCAGAGGCAGCACCAGTTTATCCTCCCTGTACCTCCCCTCCTTATACCCATGTGGTCACCCCAGCTGGACTCCCAGGCTCCAGGGCTCCAGCTCAGCAAAGCCCCTGCTTTGTTTTCAGCAGGTGTTAATGTGTCTTTGCTGCAAACTGGCTGATTTCCATGGAAGCTCCTAGACTTGCAAGGAAGCCTAAAAGTCTATGTCAGGAAAAGAGAACCTGCCTGCGAGGTCCTGGACCAGGCTGGACTGCTGGCTTGGCTGTGTGAGAATTTCAAGGCTGCCCATTAGCCAGCCTTAACCTGCCCTTGCAGAGCAGGTCTAGGAGAGGCATGGATAGACCAGTGTCCTTGGACTTACCTAACGTGCACTGACGCTGAGGTCAAGAGACCAAAGAAAAGCTAAACCCATGGGCTGTCTCTTCATAAGCACTTAAAGGACTTGGGTACTTCTGCAAACAGGGTTTCTTATCTTTTTTAAAGGGTTTCTTCAGACTCCCAAGTATAGGCTAAGATGGGATGCAGCAGTCTCCAAGGCAGAAACATGCTGTGCTACTGAGACTTGAGAGCATGGAGGGGACTTGCGTGGGGATGACAGCAGTGCCCTATCAGCATGGTGCCATGGCTGACATGTGGGTCAAGCATCTCAGAGGGTTTATGAGCACAGATGCAAGGCCATGCTGCTCCAAATTCCTGCTAATTTTGTGACAGACTTGGCTAGCAACAGCTCAAGGCTCTCTGCTCCTCTTCTCCTTGGCCCTGGCTGCAAAGCCTTCTGAAATAAAATGCCCCAAATGCAAACACAAAAGCTTCTTGCTGGTGCATGCTTGGCTCAGGCTCAGAGGCAGATGGGAATGAATAGCTGCAGGTACAGTCAGGTCTGTGTCCTTACCAGACTGGCTCTCCTCTGGGCTCTCTGCAGACAAGGGTTTAAGAACTGCATCTGACTCGTGTCTGTTCTTTGTCTTTCTCAGCGTGAACCCTTTCCTTATGTCAGCAAGCAGGGCATCGATGACACACACCTCCTCCTGCTTCATCAACCCCTTCTTGACTGGGGGTGAGAGAGAGAGAGAGAGATGGGTGTTAAATCTGCCCTTGAGATGGGGCAGGAGGAGACTGCAGTGATGCCACTGCTGGAGGTGGCTACTGCTGTCCCAGTACAAGCAGCCACTGGGCAAGGGCAGGGCACCCACACCATGCCTGGGAGCAGCCTGTGCTCTGTGACCCCACAGCAGCGTATCCTGCCTGAAGACAAGGGATTTGCCCCCAGGTCTTGGTGCTACAGCCTGGCAGAAGTGGTGCCAGCTCGCCTGGACATGTCCCTGGTTGTACCATGACCTTGAAATAATCCCTCTTTGCTATCAGTGTTGGTGGGAACCTTTTATTTGTTTGAGGGAAAGCAATTTTGATTTTTCTTTCCTCTCAGCTTCTTCTAATAATATTGTTCAGTCTTTCATTTTCATCCAGAAAAAGGCATATTTAAGTAATATACAAGATTTTTGGGGCAACTGTGGTAAAGAGAAACTATTCACATGTATATGGGGACCTTGGATGGAGGATAAGTCAAATGTTTCTTTTTAGATTTGGGATTCAAAAGTTATGTTTAGAAACTGAAATATTTAATTTGTGGTGGGTTTTTTCTTCTTAGCTGTTCAGTCAGCAAACCTAAAATTAACTTCTCTGCCCAGCTGCAACTGTGGAAAGTCAATTCTTAGCTATGGCTGTATGACACCTAAAAGCCTTTAGTCAGCCAGCACCTGGAAACCTACAAAATAAATTACCACTGCTGGTCCATTAAAGTAGGACCAGCAAAGAGCTCCTATGGCTCCATCTCTATTTTTTTGAAGCCTTTTCAGATACTCACTGACTTTTCCATTTTCTCCCTTCTGTCTCTTCCCCTCTTCCTCTTCTAGCTGTTTCTTCCTCTTCTCTGCTTTGGCAGCTTGCTCCTTTCTGTCCTTGTTTTCCTGCAGTGAGGTAACAGGGGCATGAGGAGGTTGGGTAAATGTCTGCTAGACAAGCTGATGAAGAAAAAGGAGATCTACTGATGAAGGAAGAGAAATTCTGGCCTCATCCTGTGCAATAAATAAAATGGGCTTTGGGAATAAGGGCTGTCTTACCAAGATGGTGAGAGGGGACTGCTGACTTGGCCAGGGCTCTGCCACATCCCAGTCAGAGGTGGCAGTGGTGATATGCCTCATACAGCTACCTGCAGTGTGCTCACCTGCCTGACCTCTAGCTGAGGTGAAAGTGGGAGATATTGAAGCTACATTTTTCTCCAAATAGGTGGCTTTTTCACTACATATCCCCTTTCTGAGTCTGTTTGCTCAGGTTGGAGCAAAGGGTTAAGTTTTGTAAGCCCCTTCCTCTAAGACTTGCACACTTGGCTCAAAAGCATCTTTGTAACTCTGCAGCTAAAGTTGCATCAAAATCACAAATCCCCAGTTTGGGGGTTTGGGCCCGGCCTGGCAGCACCAGAACTGCGTGAGGATGCGGTGGAGGAGGGATCAGACCCCGCTTCATTGGCGACCTCACGCCAAGTGCCAAAAGGAGGAGGCTGTAACCAGGTTCCCCCCCTGGATTCGGGTGCCCATCCCACCCCTGTCCATCGGAGTGGAGGCAGGTACCAGCACTAGGGATGCTCAGCATCCTGTGTGCAGATGCCAACCTTCAGGGCTCGGATGAAGAGATCTCTGAAGGTCTTCATGATGCTAAATATGTCCTCTAAGGACAGCTTGCTTGGGTCTTCACAGAGATAATTTGCAAGCTCTTCTCTCTTCTTTTCAATGGTTTCAAATTCTTCTTCCAGCTTTCTGGAGGCATCGATGCTGTCCTGAAAAGCATTAAATGAACACAGTCGAACACCATCCAGAGGACGACGAGTGAAGTGCGCTCACAGAGAAAGGATATAAGAGCTTGGAGCAGGACTCTGGGTCCTGGCTTTTAAATGCAGCAGAGCTTTTGGGAAGCAGGTGGGAAGAAATCAAGACTTGCAGATGATTTTTACTCCTGGCAACTGTGCTATGCCAGTTTACAGGGGTGGCTTGAGCAAGACCTGGAAAGCTCCATGCAAAGCTTAATCCCAAGCAAAGGGTTTCACTCTGGTGATCCACGCAGACGGTGAATATCTTCACTTAAAGTGAGGAGTCACACAAAAGCGTGGACAGAGAAGTTGGGGCATGCATCCTAAGAAACAGCGTCACCAAAGGTATCTAGGTTTGGGGTGCAGCTGGCAAATGCACATTTGGGTTGTGTGGCATTGCAGCCTATTTCCAAATCTGAGCGCGTGTCTTGTGGCAATGTTTTCTCTCCTCTCATGAGGCTCCTCAGCTGCAGATGTACCATGCACCACCTCTCTGCGTGTAATGGGGGAGATCTAAGGCAGCTCCATTACTGACCTGGATAGGTTTCTCATACTGTTGCTTCACATCCTCATTTGATGAGAAGACTTTCCGCTGAAGCTCCAGCAACTTCTTTAAATTGGTACCGGACTCCGTGCGTATAATATCAAGATTAATTCTGAAACCACACAGAACCCTACCATTAGCTGACACTCCAGCATCTTGAGCTGACCAAGGAGTGGACAAGTCTGAGCTGGTGGTTTGGTCATCCCTCTGCTTCCCACCACTTCACTGAACTGAACTCTGTGCTCTGAACTCTATCTATAGAGTTCAAGCTCATGGAAAACAGCTTCCCTTCACAGTATGTATGGAAAGGCTGCCAGGCCTACCTACAGCTTTCTGTATTGGGTAAATGAATGCCAAAACTAAAGGCTGTTCTCCACCTGCCGTGATCAGCATTAGCTCACTTTCCCTGCCTGGAGGTACTTCAGAAATGTTTCTGGGTAGCTGGCCTTCACCAGCTCCTGCCACCACAAAGGCAGTGCACATTTCAGAGGGGTCTGGGAGGCAGCTTTAACTGACTGCTTTGCAAATTTCAGCCCTAAGTGTTGTCAGCTGTAGCAAAATTATTATATATTAAAGGGCTTTCAACATTCATCAACCAAATCTTTCAGTTAAAACTATGTAAGATGCCATCTTCTTAATCTGCTACACCAGCTGTGTGTGTCCTAATTTCTAGTACATTGTTGATGTGCACGGCATTTATTTTTGTTTTTAAGTCAAAGGAAGCGACACACGATTTTACCCTGCTGCTTTTGAAACGTATTCAAGATCCTGTGGCAGTTCCAGTAGGTCCTTGTGGCTGTTTTCCACTTCCTGAAGAGGAAGAGAGAAAGAAGTATTATTTGGTGTGTGGCAGGAGCTGAGGGGAAGCTGGGGTGAAGACAACTGGACAGAAGTGTCCAGGAAGGACAACTGTGCTGTGTTCTGCTACTGCCCCCCTGTCTGTAGTTTGCACATTCAGAGAGGAAAGGCGTTTCCCCTGGCTATGAAAACATAGCAGTGCGCTGAATTCTGAGAAACAATCATAGTTCAAAGCAAAGCTGAGCTCTTCTTGAGCATGGAGGGAGGCAGGACTGTGGTTTGATGCAACCTGACACTTCCTACGGTCCCAGAAGGGTACTAAAAGGCCTTGAATCTTATTTGCATTCTTTACTTTCACAGCTGTCCTTGCTGAAGCTACTGCCAGCTAAAGCGGGGGTTGAACACGCCTAATTGAAACTGAGGGACATTGATGAATGAAGGTGGCAGAGCAGAGTATGGAGAAAAAAGATAAAAACAGCATTGCAGGGAATAGGAAAGCCATGGGGGCTTGGAGAGAAGCATGAAAAGCCTGAGCATAGTCTAGAGGAAAAGGGAGAGTCCACAGAAAAGCAGAAAGGCTGAATGGGTACAGATGAGCCAGGACAGCTTTGTGCTCTGTGGTTTGCAGCTGCTGATGTGCAGATTGCACAAATATGAAAGGAAGTTGCAGACACTGTGGGAAAAGATGCTGGAGGGAAGCACAGCAAGTTTTAAAACAAGGAGGAGTGCCCACAAGCAGCCTCCACCAGAGTCACCAAAGTGATTCAAATGCTCCTGACTTGTGACACTCTGGGGCTTGCCAGGGAGGATATGAGCATGAGCATGTGGCATTAACCAGCAGTGGAGTAGGAGAAATGTTTCATCTGTGATAAAACCCTCCCTCTTCCCTACTGTGCAGGACTTGGCAGCGGTACCTCCAGAATATGGTGGAGCAGTGTAATGCGGGTTTGGTTTGCTTTGGTTTCTGTTAGTTTGAGTAAAGTGCTGATTTTAAACCCATCGGCATCGCCTGTGTGACTTCCCTACAAGAGAGAAAGAAAGCAGATGTAACTCCCGTGTCCCTCCAAATTACAGCCCTAAAGGAGATCATTCACAGACTGTAATTGGGGGAGGAGAAGACAAAAAAAAATGTCCGTACATAGTTCAGGAAGTTTCCAACTTTGAGAATCAGTTGACAAAAGACTGGCAGGCGATGACTGGTCAGAAGGTCTGAAAAACATAAGGGACTTTTAAGCAAAAGCCTCTGTTACCCCAGAACATTTCCTAAACTGCACTGAAATTGGGATTTTGAATTCCACTAAATCAAACTTGGTATTTTGGCTTTGCAGCCGAATGTCCCACCTGCAGAGAAACTGATTCTATGTAGATTCAGTTTCATGGGTTGTAAAAGTTTTTGTTGACTTATGTTTCTTTACATCTGGTCTCTCATTTCCTAATGGCAAATAACCTGGAATTAGACCCTCCTCACTAACAGCAATCAAGGTGCTGCCTTCCTTGGAAGTGCCCCAGTGTGGGCAAGGGTAACTGGGTTGCAAATTTAATCTTGCCAACTCCATTTAGCTGTGCAGTGAAGCCAGTTCTGACTGCCCTATGATCACCTGCCAGCTGCTAAAACCAGACACGCTCACCCTGTTCCTGGTCTCACATGGTAGAGGTGATTATTGACCAGGCATGAAGAGTACAGTCCCTGTCCTTGCTCTTGCAACAGGGTGCTGCAGTGCTGTGCTTCCTGAAGCACTCAGCTTTGAGGCAGGAAGAGCTCCAAAAGAACAACTGGGCTGCTGGGAAGTCACTCTGGGGGAAACTTCAATTTATCCCAGCAGACAGCTGTAATGCCAGCTGGAGAAACCCCCAGCAGGAGTTGGGGGAACTGGCTCTGTAGGATAGGTGACACTTGACAGTGCCAAGAAGAGCATACTGCTCTCAGAGGAGTGGGACCAAAGGCTTCTGCCACAGGAAACCAAAATCTATTGCGTAACTTTCTGTGTACTCACCAGATTGGAGCATCAGCAATTTATAGCCCAAAATAACCACCTTTTTCTTCTGGTTCCATTTCTAGGCAAAGAAATACTAAAGCATTGCTACTTTTGGGGGAAGTTTGGGACAGGCTTTTCTGGCAGCAGAGAAAATTACTGTATGAAGTTCTTAATGTGGCAAATAATGCTGGATGGATGAATTAGCTGCAGCGGGGCCAGCTCTGCTGTCTAAATTCAGCTCCTTTGAAAGGGCTGATAAGCTTCCAGCATTTCACTATTCAAAGTGTTTCAGAGGAATACATCTGCTGCAGAAAAAGAGGGACGAGGGCAAGAAAAAATGATCTTTGGTCCTGTTAAGGGCTTTGACCATCAGTGGAAATACCTAAAGTTGCATCCCATCTGCAGCAAACCAGTGAATGGACCACGCAGGAGATGCGTGGGGGTTGGGTAGTAATATTGCAGAGCTCTAGGGGAGTTATGGGGGTAACATTGCAGAGCTCCAGGGAAGTTTTGTGGGGGTTAAAGCTTCCTGTCATAAATCAGCTCCAGAAATAAGCTCAGGTCATCTATACCTTCACAGGCTCTCCAGATGGCTTCGGCTTTGGGCTGAATCATGTCCAGCACGACGGTGGTCTCTTCACAGATGAGCATACACTCAATGCGCAGCTGGTAGCTAAGGGTGGAGATGGATTCACAGCATAAAGGCACTGGGAACTTGGCCAGCACAGCAGCCTTCTTCCCACATCACCAGCAAGTCCGTGCCACCCCACAACACTGCTGTCAGCCACATCCACACCAAACCACTGGCATGGCTTGTGGAGAGAGGCGAGGGGCCGCCAGCTGCCCTGAGGACTAGCGAGGATGTAGGTTCTGCTGATGCACTGTGATCAGCAGAGTTTCCCCTTCTTGGCACTGCATTTGGCACTGCCTTTCACTAAGTTATGGAGCCTCCATGGGCAGGTCTGCCCCTGGGTCTGGGCCAGCTTCTGCTGCTTCAGAGGGAGAGGAGGTGCTGGATCAGGATGAGCCCTCCGTATAAAGGTAACAGGGAAAGGGATAGCTCCAAGGTGGAAGGGGGAACCCACCAGTTATATCCATCAGTGTTGGTCAGTGAGGCTCCTGTAAAGAAACTTAAACTTCCAGAGGTAAATCAAGAAACAGATTGGGCTGAAGTTCATGACCAACAACCTTACCTGGGAATCTGAAGGAGGAGAAGATAAAACTGATCTGCATTTGCTAGCTTTGATTTCTCTTCTTTGAAGGCCTTCAGGTTTTCTGTCTAATGAGAAAAAAAGAATCAAGACTGCAGGGCTGTACTATGTGTTCAGCTCTGTGAACCAAGGGTACTGTTTTCCTCCTGACCTCATGCTTTTCAGGCAGCAGCTTCAGCAACTGCTTCAGAACCTCAACATCAAACTTGGTCCGGTCCCCATTCTGGATCATGGCAGTCACCTCTTCATTGGAGCTGCAGAGAGGAGGAGCAGAGCCAGCCATCAACCAAAGACCACTTTTCAACTATCACACACTACCAAGACATTTATCTGTGCAAGCACTCTGTGCTTTCCCTAGTAAAGAGTCACAAAAATCCAGAATGATCCAAATATCTCACCACAGTTAACTTAGAATCAGGACCTGGACCCCTGCTATGATCCGGTCATCTCAAGGACAGAGATGAATCCTGCAACTGAGATCCTGTCTCTGAGCATTTTTTTATCTTAAAAAAGTCTTTATTTGTCCATTGGTCCTGTTTTGAGGAAGGATTTGACTTCCAGGTGTGTCTCACAGCCTAAGTCACCCTAAGAGTCTATGCCACAACTTTATCCGTTAATATGGAGATGTAAGACCTTTGCCAATATATGGGGAAGTTGTATGTCGAAACATAATTAAACCTCTAAACTCAGTATTTTAAAGACAGTGTAGGACAAAATAAGGAATGTTCAGATGATTTAGTAGCATGGACCGCCAAAGCACATTGGCTAGAACAGATTTCGTGAGGACCTTCCAGATACTGCAAAACCTGCTCAAAGTTTTGTCACGAAAACTGGCCATATCTTACCATTTAAATTGCTTCAAAAATATGTTCAAATTGAGACTTTTCTTGGAGTCCAAAAATGTGATCTTCATTAAAGAAAAAGAAGATATCTCATATTAGATGAGCTGTCTGCAAGGATCTTTACTCGAAAGAATGAGGGGAGCCTCCTCACCTCCTTCGGCTCTGCCTTCACTGGTGCTGCTGTCTTCTCCTTGGGGGCTGGCTGTGGGAAGCAGAACAGCTGCTCGATGCTGCTGTAGTTGGGCTCTATCGTTTCCTCGCTGCTGCTGCTCACAGAAGCCCACATGGAGTGGCTCTCTGAAAGGAAGACAAAGTGTTCAGACTGGCTGCAGGAACAGCTGAAACCTCCTGGCTCCTGGGGCAAGGTGAGCTGCTAGCAGGGACACTCTTCAGAAGATGAATGAAATGAGGAGTTAGTCCCGGATAAATGGTCATTATTGAGGAGGGGCAAGTCCCACAGGTGGGATCCAAAGGGCCTGAAGGGCAATTAAACCTGGTAAGGGGAGGCAGCAGTGTGCACACAGCCCCATCCCTCCCTGTAAAACTGCTTTTTCTTCCACGGTGGGCAAACTGGATCAGCATGGCAAGGACCTCAGACATTTAATTTCTAGTCCCCTGCTTGACACTATTTTTGGTTCCCTGCATCCTAACAGAGGGACTGGGCACAACCTGGACATTTTCTGACTGTGTCCTTCTCCATTTTTCATTTTATGCTCAAGCCTCCTTGTATAATGCTGGCTAGAGGACTGCTTGAATTAATTTCTACTCAACTTCTTAAAAATGTATTTTTAAAAAAAATCATCACCCTAACATGCCTGTAGAAGTCTCTACTGAAATAATCCCAAGATTTTACTGCTCTTGTGATTGAAGATATGCCTTATTTAGATTTTACCTTTGCCTACTTCCATGCAGTGGATGCCTTTCTTGTCTAGGACAAAGCTGACACTGCTTGTCCTGGCTTCTTCTTACATTTCATGCTCCACTTTGAATCTACTAGTAGAGGGAAATGTAACCCAAAAATCAAGAGATATGTGATGTGATCCTCATATGCACTCTTACTCATGACTTTAATATACCCAGATACAAGCATAGATGAGCTGGGTAATAAAAATTTGGGGAACTCAGATCAGAGCCTGATCTAAGGTATCTCATAGTGAATTAGGAAAATATTCCCATCCCTTTCTCTTATTTTAATTTCCAAGTATTTTAGTTATAAACAAGCTATTCCAAAGTACTAATTCGGTTGGAATAGTTACTATTACATTAGCAGTTTCATGTTACTTTTATTTATTTCAGCTCTGTAGGTCGAAAGTAAAGGAAATCAGGGAAGTTCTGTATCTAAACAGAGTCAACCACATCTGACAAATTTTAAGGTAGTATTTCTTTCCCTGGGTCACCCCTAAAACAGCAGTGACTTTATGCCAGAAGCACCCACCTCTCACCACGTTGGAGGGCAGCTTCTGCCAGTTCAGCTTCTTCATTCTCAGCGTTGGTGTTTTCACTGTCTTGCGGGGAGGCCTGCCCAAGCCAAGGGGGCAGCTGTACTGGGAGGCCACCACGGCTTCTATATGATCTCCTGTCATGCCAGGGAGGAGGGGTGGAGGGGGTGGGATACCACCCATGCC
>VXBT01013467.1:346102-370037 GCA_013400235.1 Oriolus oriolus
GGGGAGGAGGGGGAGGGGTGCCCCCCATGCCAGGCAACGGTGGAGGAGGAGGGGGAACACCCCCCATGCCAGGCAACGGAGGTGGGGGTGGAGGGATGCCAGGGAGTGGAGGGGCTGGAGGTGTATTTGTCATAGGGGATGTGGGGTTCATGGCTGCTGTGCCAGAGGGAAGAGGTGGTGGGGCTGGAGGTGCCGGGTTGGGAGCAGAGTTGGATGGAGGGTTAGATTTCTCTGGCAGAGCACAGCAGGCTGAGAACTGGCAGGATGAGATCTTTTCGTTGGCCAGTGGCCCTGAGAGTGTTGCTCGTGCCTTGGTGGGGTTTGATGATCCCACTGGACACCGAGCTGCACGTGCACATGGTTCTGGTTCACCCTGGACGCCTCCAGCTGGGCTCCCAGACAGGCGGTGTTCAGCTCGCTTCTGCTTGTTTGGATGTTTTTTGATAGACAGCAGCCTCTCGATGACTTCTTCAACTGTGTTCCCTTGGACTAGAGAAACGAGTCAGGGTCAGGGAAGGGAATGGGGCCCACAGGCTGGTTCCTGCTATTCAACCCTCACCAAGCCGCAGATCTGGAACCACGGAGACATTTCCTGGTGTCACTTTACACAGCTACACTTTTGGCTTCCAAGCAATTTCCTTCCCATGCGCCCAGCTTACAAACACTGTTTTGAGCACGCCTGCCAGCAAGACAGGCCAGCACCAGTGGCAGGATGCCAGCGAGGACGGATTCCCTCTGACTCCCATGACCCAAAGCTCAGGCATTAACCATTAAAACAAGACTGTGAGTCCCAAGCCCACTGCTAAACATGGCCACCCACATGGCTGAGGCTTCACGTCAAGACTTGACCTTATGCAGGTATAGCTTTTTCCCAGCTTCTGTTCAGCTCTTACCAAGTCCCACAGATTACTTCCTGCACACTGGGGAAAGACTTTTATGGGACAAGGGAAAACAAGAGGAGTGTGCAAGGCTGGATATGTCACTCTTACTGTCATTGGCGAGCAAAAGGGCTCTGTTCACTACGGCATCCAAGGACTCCCACAGCAGGAGGCTGGAGTGATGAGATGGTTCCAAGTGCAGCAGGCTCTGAAGGATGGACAGCAGCTGGACAGAGACTGGAGAGCGGCTCACCTGGAAGACAGAGCGGCTTCCATCACAGCAAGGCTGGTTCCAAGCAAAGTGGGTTAACTTTGCCATTGTGTGATCTTGCACCCCATGTGAGGGGCTACTTACTTTATTGAAGAGAGATGAAAAGACCTCATGATGATCATTCATGTTTATCCCATCACATATCCTTAATAATTCCTCATCATCCTCTATTTTGAACTCCTCAAATGTGTCACACTGGATAAGCAGATCCTCCTCCTCGATGTCTCTGCAATATTACAGCGTTCATTTTCACTGGAGAGCCCTTCACTGATTTTCAGATGATGGTTTTTGTTAAATGGCATTTATCTCTTTGCCTCTCAGACTCAGCCAGTTGGTGTTGAAAGTACCCAACTCTGCCTTATTTATAAAGGATGAGATGCCATCAGTGCATCCTTTCTTGAACTGAATGTACCTCTTCCTACAGTCAACACATACAAATGAATGGGGCTTCTCATGGCATAACCTGGCCCAGTATAGGCTTGCTATGGAATTCTCCTTGGAGCTGTAACAACAGAGTGGCATTCTGACCTTTTTGAAACCAGGCCACCACCTTTATTTTTTTAAAGTCATGACTAATTGAAAATATTCCAGTGATGTTTCTATCTGAAAAACTTCCTTCTCTGTTACTCAAAACTGGATTCAAAAAACCACAGACACTCTAAAGCTGACTTTTTCAGCACTCTCAAGACCACTCAGTGTTAGAATTTTACCCTTGCTGCTCTATTGAAAGATCTACTCTTCCCTAATATTTATGGTGTTGGATGGAGCAATTCCAGTTACATGGATAACTGCAAATTCACATAAACTGCACTCTAGAATTTATCACAGATGTTTCTGATAGAACATAATTTTTAAATTACATTCAGATAAGCATTAGTAAATTGTTTTAGCGGGATGCTTCTGGGACCAACAACAGCAATGAAGTGGTTTTGAACACAGTGAGCTGCTCAGTGAGCCCACAGCATTGCTTCAGATTCAGTCTGAAACAGCCTCAATGAGGACATTGCTACTCCATCTGTGCCCAGAGCCTCTGTGCATGCCATCTGTGCCAACAGCTGTCCCCATGACTCTGTGGTTGGCAAGAGCATCTCAACACTGGCCAAATGCCTCCAGTTCCCATGGAATGGGTGCACACAAGCATGGTCCACTCCACCCAGGCACACTGCACTTCACACAACAGAAGGTTGCATAAGTATTAAGTTTCCACAGCTACTTCACTGTGAGTCTCATTTTTAAAAAAATGTAAGCAGAGATCCTTACCTTAGCTTGTCTAAAACATCCAACAGCTGAAGCCCTGGCAGGTGAAAAAAATAGATATAGTTGCATTATGACCTACTTGGTACTGATTTGTTATGATCTTTATATAATGTTATGCTCATAAACACTTTTTGCAGAGAGATAAAGTGAAAATATCTTCAGATGGATCTATCAAAGTGAGTAGAGTCATCTGGTAAATGATGAGACACCACAGTACACATCTGCAGCACATGTGTGAACCCCTCCCCAGCCCCCCTGGAGTTACTGAGGGACACAGGCTCTTCTGGGGCACGAGGGACCTCAGTCCAAATTAGATATCTAAAATCAGTCTGATACAGTCAAATGTCCCTTGATCTCCACAGAGAGAAATGGGAGTCCAGGCTCCCCATCTCAGATGCACCCAGTATGGGAGGTGAATCCCAACAATGGTACCCAGGAACCTGGGATTCAGCAGTTGGAAAGAGCTTCTGAACCACAGGACAGTCTCTGTGGCTCAACTGAGTAGGCACAGAGTGAAGAAACTTTATCAACTCTTACAAGTAGTAGCAATATATGGAAGTGTGACCACATAAAATGGTTGTTTATAGAAATGTTCTGAAGAAGCTCAAGTGATAAAGTGCTGCTGGGATTCCAGAAAAAATCAAAGCGATGGGAAAGGAGCAAAATTTAAAAAAAAATCTGTTGGCAGAAAGGCTGTTGAGAATAAAGGTCAAAAGAAAGACGAGAATTAGTATTTGCAGTTTTGCTCCCCAGCCTCTTCAGGCACCTTACGGATACATCTGAAAATAACCCATTGGGTAACTGACTTTCTCCAGGGAAAGGTGCAACAAACATCCTTACCTATGAACTCATTTCTGATTTGTGTCCTCGTTCTTAGCTCTTCTTTCCCCAGGATGATGGCATTGATAGCACTCAGCAGTGTCACCATGTATGGCACGTTGTCTGTGTTGGAGAGCTCGTTCATTATGATGCTGAATCGATACTGCTGGTTCTTCACACTCTGTTGGTAACACAAGTGGTATTATGGCAAGAATAGTCTATATAGACATAGATGTCCATGACTGTGGTGCAGGCTCTCAGATGGAATTAGCATCTGAAACCCTCAGCTGATCCCACTGTGTACAGGACAGGAACATACAGGTAAAAGCAGTACTTTTCCATTATGGAGCAGTGTCTGGTTGGCAGAGAAAAGCACTGAAAACACCTCTTGGATCCCTTCATGTGTTCTGATAACGGATGCATGTGCCTGCCCTCATGGGCAGTGAAACCTGTGGATGTGGCACCATTTATTCTCCTGATCTGGTGGTGCTTTTGCTGCCAGAAAGCACCTTGTGGTTGGCAGTCATCTGTCCATACAAGTCACAGAACAGCACCACAGACTTATGCTGACCACGAAAAATTTCCTGCAGCTTTCATCTTATAAACCCCTGCTTCTCTAACAAAATGATGCAAAATAAACCTCATTCCCACCCTTTTCTCTGGTACATGGATCTGCCTGCATGAATCAAAGCTGAGCCATTCCTCCTGCTCTAACCCCACACTTGCCTTGTAATGGTCCAAGGCATCCAGAGCCAAAGCGTGGCCATCTGATGAGTAAATGCACAGTGCAGCCAGGAGCTCAAATATTTGCTTTTTGACCATGACATTAGTTGTGTCCAGTGCTGTAGGAAAAACAGAACAAAACAAAGCAGAATTTATAATGACATTAATGTTCTGAATCTCAGTGTGTTCTGCTACGTGGATTATGAGCAGTGATAGAAAAGATACTGAAGGAGGGGATGCATTACAATGGAAGATAGGAAGAGAAATATCTTAATGTAAAGATATCCCATCCCAATAGCATTATGTGATGGTAACTTCCAGTGGGAACAGTAAATGCTACAGGTATCCCATTGGCATTTTGGTGCAGCTTGTAGTTATTCATCTTTTCCATGTCCCAGTGACATGCTGCAACAGCAGCCAAGATTTTTTCAGCACTCACAAAATTTATTTCCCGTTCTCACATATAGGTATTTTCTAGAACAGCAGATGAACCATTTTATTCAATTAATGATCTTATTTTTAGTGCACAAAAGCTCAATATGCATGAGTTAGACCAATTGTTCCAATGGGTATCCATGAATTTCCTTTTTGCACTACTCTTTCTCTGTGAGCCCTGGGAACTGGGAGGGAGTGCATTAGACTTTCTTATTTTTCCTGTATTAGAGCACAAAGAAGCTCCAACACTGAAAAGTCCAGTACAGTTTTCACAGTGCAAAAATTCCAGCTCCATATTTTACACAGGCTAAGAAAATGCAGCGTGAAGAGGAAGGAAGGGGACTTCAAAACTGAAGAGGGAAGCAAGCCAGCTTTCAGACCAAATGCATTTTAAAAAGCTATTAATAAGGGTTTCTGGGCACAGCTGCTATCTCTGTGGAGCAGCACAGAAGTTATCCTTCCAGCACCAGCATCATTAAGTGCTGTACAATAAGTTCTAGGAGATGCCCTGATGAATTGCAAAGCTATCAACGAGCCAAGTGAATGGCAGGAGAATGGTGTTACCTACCATCTTCCAGAAGGAGCAGAGTGAGCAGCACAGAGAAAAGGCTCTCTTGAGTCCAAACATGCCACTTTACCTCCTCTTTATAGGCAACAAGACTCTGAACCCTTTCAATTCCTCTCCCTCTGCCCTTAGGGCTCTCAAAGACTGAATAGCAAACGCCTGCCGACAACCGAAGGGTCGAAGACTTCTCATGCCTATATACAGATAAGGCTGGGTTTATCCCCTGCTTCTCAGTAAACTATGACAATATTTATGTGGAAATAGCATGGGGTGGCAAAGGCAGTGTGATTTCATAGCCATATTATTTTAAAGAATAAAGCAATCTCATTAATCAGTTGTGACCAACCATTTCCAACAAGCCTGGTGCAGGGCAGGAGGATAAGCAACAGCAAAGTGCCGCATGGTGCAGCACGTGATGGATGCAGCAGGAAGATGTCTTCTCACCTTGGAAGAGTTTTCTGACGTAGCCCTCGTTGCTGACAATGTATTCTATGCCTTTGTGGGAGTTCATGACCGCTCGCACACAGCTAATGCAGGTGAGCTGAAGCAAGGCATCGGATATCCTGGCCACTCCTCGCCCGGACAGCCTGTCCAGGGCCTCCAGGAGGAGGTCCAGCCCGGACAGCTCCAGGAACTGGACCATCCAGGCATCGTCGCTGTTCTCCAGCCTCTTCTTCAGCCCGGAGTAGTTCACCACTGAGGGCATTTGCAGGAGACGGATGCACAGCTCTGGCTCTGCATTTTCCAGGTTGGCCTCTGACTGGTCTGTTTCCTGGGTTCCGAGTTTCTCCTTTAGGGCAGCCCACTTCTTGTGGGCACCTTCCTTTTTGACTGACATAGTGAATGGTTTGTTCTGAAAGAAAAAGAAAAGACAAAGTGAAAAGTTTGTCTGGACTGACCAAAAACTATCCCTGGAGTAGCCCTGTTTTTTCTCCAGTAAAGCCCAACTACAGCAGGTCCCAGATCTCCAGAACGTAAGGGCACACACTGGAACCAGTCCTCTGCTGAAGAAACTCAATATATCCCCACCTTAACCACACACATTACATTCAGGCTCTGAAGACTCTGTGGAGAGACTTTTAGCACATCCAGGCCAGCAAATACAGCTTTAAAAGCAGCCAATTTACACCAATCAATTGCCACTACCTATTTTCCTGCAGTGAAAGGATAAGGTTGGAAACGGCATTATCAGCTCTGAACTCCTAATGCCCATTAAACCACTTCAAAATCTCACTGTGCTGGAGAGGCTGTGCAGTTTCTAAGCATTTGTAATGGGATGGAGAAATCATTTTGAGCACATCCTGCTCATAAGAGCATCTGATTACCCTGTTCCTTTTTCACTTTTGTTTCTTTTGACTGATGTCGAGGTTAATTTTATAGCACTCACTTAATCCCTTCCTGTCTGCTGTAACAGCAAATATGTTTGTACACATGGTGTTTATGCCTGATAATGTGGGAGCCTGACAGGCTGTGAGTGCAGGGACAGCAGCAGGAGGCTGGCTGTGAAAACAGCAGAGCACCTTTTTGGAGACGGGGAGCAAGGGCCTGTCTCCCTGGAGTACATGGCCTGTCCAGCCAGGCCATCAGCAGCAAGGAAGGCCAGGAACTGATTCAGCACAGAGAAACTGCAAAGCCAAGCGTAACTCTTGGTGCCCGATTTTACGGTTCTAGGCAGGATTATTATTTTTCAGACTCACAGGGATCAAGTTAAACAATGCAGGTCCTTTTCAAAGCTGCATGCAATTGTTTTGGCCACTGAGATTGGCTCTGTTGGTCAGAGCATGGTGCTAAAAACGCCAAGGCTGTGGATTTGATTCCTATTCACTTAAGAGCTGGACTTGGTGATCCTTGTGGGTCCCTTCCAACTCAAAATATTCAGTGAATCTCTGGCTCTGTTTTAAAGCTGAATTGCTCCCAGAGATGATAGTTTGCCCCATAAAAATTGATCCTACCTCCTCTTCCTGCCACACCACCAGGACCTCTGTTCCCCTGGGCTGCTGAGCCTGCACAGCGCTCAAAATAACCTGGGGCCAGTTGGCCCCAAAACTCAGCACTTAGGGGACTGAAGGGATTCTGGGAGACTCTCATTTTCCCTTCCCAGCTCCAGCACAAGGCTTTCTAGCCCAGTAACAACTAGAGAAAAGGCTTGAAAAATCTAAACTAAGTAATCTCTGGAAGGTTTTTTTTTCCAGAAAGCCAAGATAAAGGATGGACCATTTACACTGGTTGGAAAAAATCTCATTTTAAAGCCTGCCTTGTGATTTTTCCAAGGGACTGTGCCGTTGAGAAAGGTCCTGGCTCCTTCCCCGCAGCAGAGCTGTACAGCTTCTGTTTTACCCAACAACTCATTTTGGCAATCTCCCCTTGGCAAATATACAGCCAAAAGATTTGCTCACTGATTAGTGATGGGCATGATATTATAGGCTTAAATATGCCTCTTGGAAAGACACAAAGTGTGATGGGATAGGATACTTGAACAATTTCCCTGAGAAAATGTGATGGTGGGACTCTCTGAAAGCTCACAGCATCAAAGTCTGCATTAAGAGGTCAGAGGGGTGAAGGAATTAGCAGGATATGGTGACAGAAAATCCATTTAGAGAGCTCCGGAGAAACCCTCTTGCAGACTTTTCTTTTGCTTCAGTGGGAGAGAAGCTGGCCAAGCACCCAGTTGCTCCCTGATCTGTTAGCTGAAAAAATGATGGTCACAATCCAAAAACATGAAGTGGTGAATATACCATCTGAGAACACACTGTACAGCTGAAAAGTGATAAAAAGGACCATAAAAAAACCAACCCAACCAATCCCCAAACAAACCTCCCTGCCAAAGCACAGGCTTGAGTTTCCAAGATTTGTCTTCACTCCCTGCAGCCCAGAGCCCTTACTCACTCTTGGTAAAATTCTTGTTGGGATTAGTCAACCCCAGTCCCTCCCCTGTGTTCAAGCCCAGGAATTTGGGTTAGGCTTGATGCAAAGGAGAAGAGAAATCCTCCCTCACTGGAGGGGGAGAAGCAAAAGTGTCTTTCCCCAGGTTCACAGCCCTGGGGATGGGGCAGCATCCTGCACCTCTCACCAGAGCAAATCTACACTCATGGGGCTGGAGAGGTGCACCTGCAGTCAAATTCCACGGAGCCCAGCCATCCCTTTCCAGAGCTGGGGTCAAGCATGGGCCATCAGTGTGGGGCAGTGCTGAGGACCACCTGACCTGGGTGTAGGTCAGCCCAAGGGGCTGCAGAAATGGCTGCCAAGCACAAGCTCCCCTTCTCTCATGTGACTTCTTTTTATACTCAGCAAATCACCTTTTTAATTTGAACATGACTAAACATTTCTTATCCAGACAGATAACAACGCAGGCTGGCTTTTTGCTCCCAGATGTATAAATGCCTCATTACATTGTATTTGTATTATATTGTATCAGCTACAGCAAGTCAGAGAAATTACAATAACATTATTGACCTCAGGCTTAGCTGATTCCTGAAAATTAAGCTCCAGTGTCTCCAGTGCAACAGGAGACAGGAAACACTGAGAGAGCATCCTGTTTACCAGCAGATTTGTTCTGAATTATCCTTCCCTCCCACCTGCTCCACAGAGATGTGAGGAGATGAGAAACAGAACCAGGCAGGTACCTCTCCAAACAGTCCCGGCCTGTGTTTTCATGCACTAAACTGAACAAATTGGATTGATTAAATATACTTCCCCACAGAGAGTGCACTCTTTTTGTAGGAAAGGAAAAAGGTAGCTAATGTATAGTTGTGAAAAGGGAATAAAATAAATAGGAGCTGTACTATATAAATGGAAAGGAAATGAATATGGAGGAGATGGCAGTATGACTGCAGATGGTGTGATAAATCTGTTTACAAACACAGATATGAGTGATATATTGCGAATGCAACATCTTTCCATATTTTCCACGAAGCAAAGTGTTGCAAAGATGTTCGGCTACATCCTTAAAGGGCTGCTGGTTTTGCCTTTTATCTCTGACCACGGGAGCTTGTTAGCAGGTAAATGATCTCAGCAGAGTGAGACAGATAAGGACTGAAATGGAACACATCTATCTGGCTGGCTCACAGAGGCTATTTAGACTATGCTGGCTGAGGGAAGGAAAGTGCCCTGACAAAACCAGACAGGACAGCTGAATATACCTCACCTCTTGCCAGCAGAAGGACACGGGGAGCTTTGCTTTTTGTTTCCCAGGCCATAGAGGGGGCTGCGATGGTGGAAGCAATGTCCCCAGACCCTGTGTCCAACCATGCCTGCAGCTCCTGGGCTCTGCCTCCCCAGCTGCCTGCTCAGCACTGGGGCTGGGTGCTGCTCCCTTGGGCACATCCTGGCAGTGTGTCTGTGCTTGCTGCTGTGGGGACACCCACAACCACCACAAAGAATCACAGAATAGTTTAGGTTAGACTAAAGACCTTTAAGGTCATCAAGTCCAACCATTAACCCAGCACTGCCAAGCCCACCACTGAACCATGTCCTCAGGCACCACATCTACATGTCTTCAATGCAGTCCTCTCCTCGTCTTCTCACCCTCAGAGGCTAGTTAGCCCTGATGGGGACTCAGAGAATGTTAAGGACTTAGAATGGACCCGAAAGATCATCTAGTCCCATCCTCCCCTACCATGGGCAGGGATATCTCCCACCAGACCAGGCTGCTCAAAGCCCCAACCAGCCTGGCCTGGATGCCAGGGCTGGGGCATCCACAACCTCCCTGGGAAGCCTGTTACAGTGTCTGACCACCCTCACAGTAAAAAATATCCCCCTCTTTCAATCTGTACCCATTACTCCTTGTCCTATCACTACAGTTCCTGATGGAGAGTCTCTCTGGCTTCCCTGTGGGCCCCCTTCAGATACTGGAGGGTTGCTATAAGGTCTAAAGCAGCATCAAGGCAAAAGTACTCTTAATTTTAGGAGATTTCTTTGGGAAACATAAAGGCATCCTGAGGGCTTGTGCTCTTGCACCTGGCAACAGCAACACCGTGATTCATGGTATGAACTCCTTGGACCACTGGGTTTGCAAAGCTGTAATGTTCCCTGCATCCATCCAGCCTGGTTTGTAAAATTTCCTCCTCCTTTCTTTCTGAATCAGGTGCTTCCCAGATTCAGTTTTCTGTGCCTCTCTGTCCTTCAAGTCCACTCCTAGGGAGATGACATCTGTGGGAGATAAATCAGGGCACATCAATACTTCCTCCATCCTGTGAAGCTGTGGAGAACAGAGCTGCACAGCACAGCTTTCAGTCTAAATTATTACATGCCTCCAGGACAACATGGATCACAGCAAGGACTGGGGAGGACATGTAAAAAGAGATTTCTCAGGGCAGCTAAGTGTAATTGAGTGAAAAAAAAAAGGGAGAAAAACTGCAGGTCAAAACTATTCTGATTTTTTGGGGAGCAGACCCACTGCCTATGCAGAAGAACAGGGCATGGGGGCCGGTGTGTGTGAGGGGGAACAGCAGCTCCTAGCTGCCCTTTGAAGAATTCTGGGAGCATCTCAGTCCCACATGCTGCCCTCACAGCCCTCTGCTTCCCTCCACAAGGCTGCCAGGGTGAGAAAAGCTCCTTTATGCTGCTCAGTCCCACTCCCTTCCCTGCCTGCTCCTGGCACTCAGGAGCCCATTCTGCCTGGCTGACTGCTAATGACAGGTTTCGCTTTTGGGTAGTTCCAGTTTTCACTCTGCTGCTGGGAATACGCCAAGCCTTTGTATTTTTGCAACATGTCAGACTACTCAGTCCCTAAAAATGAAACAACATCCTGGCTTTGTTCTTTCCAAAATCACTTCTGGAAGTGTGATGTGTTTCCTTCACCTCCCCTTTTGCTTTCATTTGTGCTGCTGTTTTCCCACGCGGCGTCGGAAGAGCTCACCTACATCCAGGCTAACAAACCACCCTCCCACGCACCAAGACAAGTGGGGGGAACCACAAATCTCTATTTTAGACACCAACATGACCCCTTGGTGTGGGCCCATCAGCATCTGTAGGAGCCAGCAGCATTCTCAGTCTCCCAGGGCAGCTGAGGGTAAGGGCACAGTGGGAAATTCAGGCAAGCAAACCAAAGGCATGGTTTGCACAACAGACCTTGCCCCAGCACGCAAACCAAGTGCTGCTCCATCCTTCTGCTGCCATGGCCTTTGCTGCCAGTAGACTCAGCAGCCTTTGGATCTACATATTTTTGATCCTCACCTGTATCAGAGGCCAGAATGTGTGATTTATGCTTAAAAAAAGGAAAAGGTTTTGGAATGAGTGCCCACTTTTGCTCTTCAATACTGAAGTTCATGAGGTCTCTGGCACACTGTGCTTTGCTTTGGCACAGCTTACAGGAGCTTTCACAACATAGCCCAGGTCAGCTGTGGCCTCAGCAGTGCTGCACCATTATGGGGAATATTTTGTCTTTAGGAGATGAGGGAGCGTGGACACAGACCCTGCTGCAGCTGGTGGGCAGGAGCTGTGCCATCCACACTCTGGGCCTGGCACTGGGCTGGCAATGGCTTCTGCTGGCAGCAAATTCCCAGAGAAAGACTTCAGTGCATAGACAAAGAGTGGCCATATTGGTATAAATTTGTGTGCATTTTGCCAGTATAGCTTATTCTTTCACAAATAAAGGAAGAAAATGTTGTCCTGATTCAGCCCCATCCACCACTACCAGGATGATGTGTGCCAGCACAGCTTTTCTCTCCTGGGCAAGTGCAAGCTACAGTATTGTGTGACATCCCACAAAATAGGTAAATGTGTCCAACATGGCAGCAGTGGGGTTACTCCGGGTTTAACTCCACCACTAAAAAAAAAAAAAATCACTGGTGCCTTCTTCCTCACAGTAAATAAATAAATATCTCATCGGGCTGCTACAGGACCACAGACAAATCAAGCTCAGGTGAGATGTTCTAGGATGTTTATGTCAGGACCTTCAGTAGCCTCTAAACCCTTATTTATATAAGAGGTTCCATGAACTTAGCTCCAGATGGGCTTGAAACCACTCTTTGCTACTGTAACTGTGAAGAAATTCAATAACCACTTCCCTTTATGTGGTGAGCCAGGTTCAAATCAGACTGGTGCACCTCTCAGATTTTTTCTGTAATGCCCACTGCCACAGGGGGGGAAACTGGCCTATCTGTGAGTGCCAAGTCAGACAAACCAGTGTCAGAAGCTTTCCACGGTGGGTGTGAGCCCTGGGCACCCTCACATGCTACCACAGCCCTTGGCAGGCACAGAGGATTTCACGCTGGAGGGATGTGAGGTGGTGGCCAGCACTGGCCCCACGCAGGGGGTGCCAGCCCCCAGCTGTGCTGCACCAAATGGCACCACCAGTGCTTCACCCTGGTCCTTCCCTAGTGCTGTTGTAAGCAGACCCACAGGAGCTAGAGGGGCATCCTGACTCCAGCCAGAAAGGAATGGGACTCAGGTCCAGATCCCATGAAAACCCTGACTGGGACTTAAGACGGGTCTGGAGACTCCCCTGCTCCAGTGCCCACACACTCAGGCAGAGGCAGCACCTCCATCTGCCAGCGATTCCAGCACCATTCAGCATTTTGGGATGCAATTTATAATTATCATTTGGGGTCATGTGAGGAGCAGAAACTGTTACCCAGCAACATGGACAGTGCAGTGATAACTTTCTAAGACTCCTGGCTTCTGCTCTGTGGGAAGCTGTCACACAAGCTGATATGAGAGCCAAAACCCTTTTATTGCCTTTTTTTTTCCTTTTTGTTGATGTTTTTGAAAACCTCCACAGGATGCCAAGTGAACACAGAAAACTGTCAGAGGGAAGAATTCCTGCCTCAGAGCTGAAGCCAAATTGTTCCCTTGTCTCTCCCACATGGAAGGATACTTCTCGACCAGTTGTGTGAGCCCTCCTTTCCCCAGCCAGCTCCTTTTCTCCTTCTCTCTGCCAAGCAACCTTCAGTCAACACAGTGTAAATCCCCAAACGAGTGTCTCTACAAATCACACGCTCTAAGAAAGTTCAACAGGATGTCAGTGTCTGATAGTATGCAAATACCACTCTTTGCAAAGGTGCAAGGAAGTGACTTTTCTGTAGCCTCCAGGGAAGGCATTTGCATGTCATTTGTCATCCTTCTCATTCACCCTGCTCTGGTCACTGTGAGGGTGTCACTTCCCAGTGGGCTGGGGAGATGGGAGCCTTGCTCCCACTCCATGTCTGTCTGCCGGTACAAAAAAGCACTCCTGGCAAGGGGTGACTCAAAGCAGGGACATGACCAAAGCAAGGTAATGATCTGGCAAAGGAAAGGAAAAACAATGAGAAGCAAAAAAGAAGATGCAGGGTGGCCAAGGTGGTGGGATGGAGAGCATGGAGAGCATGTAGGTGGGGACAGCCCCTCGCATCTTGCATAAGCTGCGCTGGGTTTTCCGGCTTTGTAGCACCAGAGCTTCAAACGGTGCAAGATCTCAGGGGCCTTTGCAATGCTGGAAGAACCAGGACAGCTTAAAATATTGAGGATTTCTAACCCAAGGCTGCCCACCCTGGGAGAAAAGCCACATAGCAAAGGCTGGGAGCTCAGGCAGTGTCCTCTGGGCAGGGGCTCGATGACCAGAATTCTGCTCTCATCGGGCACCACTAAGGTCCTGCTGAGCTCCAGCCCAGCTTTTATGGGCTGAGCAGGCTCTGAAGACATTGAAAGCTCTTTTTAACAGAAAATATCTCTGTGCCTTTCTGGTTGACATTTCATGTGAAAACTAGTTTGTGAGCCACAGCTGCAAAATGCATCCACTCAGCCTCTCAGGAGGTGTTAACTGAAACCCACTCATTATTAAATTGTGAATAATTTCAACATGGCCCATTTCAGAACAGGCCTCCTGCCTGGCTCAGGGTAGCAGCTAGGCTTCAAATGTTTTTTTCTTACTCTGTGAGGTTCTGCCCTGAACTGAACCTCCCAGATCAAACACTGGAACCCACATCAAGAGTCTTCCTGCCTTAGGTGGGAAACTCAACCCTTGTGTACATGAGCACAGCTCCACCAGCATTAGAAATACACTGATCTGTCTGCCCTTTGGCCCAAATTCAGCTGGCCTTTAAGAGACCAACCTGCCCACGTGCTTTCTAATTAAAACAGCTTCACCATAACAATCTAATGTCCAGGGAAATGACTCTGCATAATCCCCCATCCTGCCACAGGAAACACTCTGAGGGTGCGTCCATACAATCCAAGACTAATGTTAATTCAGGATGGGTTTTACAACAGCAAACGAATGTCCCTTTACATTGCATGCACTCCTGAAGTGTAATCCCCAAGTCCTCAAAAGATTAGTCGCTAATCTGGTTCTTAGGAGCAGGACCAGGCTCATAGCAGGTTTCAGAGAAAAAAAAAAAAATTAAGAGAAAAAAAAAATCCTGCAAAGAAAGGATTGTGATAGTGCAAATTCCTGTCCTTGAAAACCATGGAAGCCATGTAAAAGGTTACCAGTCAGGTTCTGTCAGGTTCCATGAGGTTTCATCTGAAGCCTGGATCTGAGAAATTCCAGAAACGTTTCTCCTTCGAGAAAGATTCCATCATTTCTGACCAAAAAAAAAACAAACCACCAAACACCCAAACTGTGCCCCCCCTCCAAAAAAACCTCAAAAAAGCCAAAAGCAAAAAAGCAGAAGCAGATAAACTGGGCTGAAAAGCAGGAAAACCCGCTCTCAGGCTGCTCTGTTCCTCTGCAGGCCACATGGACATGAACTTTCAAGTTGCTCACAGAGACGGCCAAATGGTTTTCCCCCAGCAAGTCAGCCCAATTTTATCCCAATTTTCTAGCAGATTTGGTGGTCCTCTGAATAGTAACTACACCAAAATCAAACAGATTGCATCAAGAACTAAGAGTTTAGTTCCACGTAAGGTAAAGTAGAGCTGAGACCCTCTACTTTTTGCGTGTCCCTCTGCTGCCTCTGGATCACAGCGAAATGGCTTCACTGCCCACACGGCCGGTCCACAAAATTCAGGAATCCAATTAAACAGACATAAATACAGCCCATTTGCCTTTAGGAATTAGATTATTCCTAATTACAGCAATCAGTGTCTTCTCACTGCTTTACATTTCTGTGACAAATTTATTCCCACACCAGTGGCTTTTCAAGGAAGTCACTTTTCAAGGAAGGGTTTTGGAAAGGGGAAAAACAGCTCATTTCGGGCTGGCAGGGAGACCTGTGCCAGCCAGAGATCTGCTGCAATGGCTCTTTTTAGGTGATCCTGCCTAAAATGCCTTGTATCACTCCCTCCTAAATCACTAAACATCAGCACAGACAGTACTCAGGAATCAGAGGTGCAATATTCACCCCTGCATCTCTGTGACAGGTTTTGTTGGGTACTCTGGCACCTATGGGGCCAGTGAAAACAACCACATGTTTATAGGGGAAAAATTAGGGAAATAAATTTGGATAATTCAGTTTCTCTGTTCATCTGAGAACTGAACTCTTGAGTTAAGCAACCAGAAGGACCAGTGTCAAACAAAGTGCTGAAATGGCACTGAAAGGGAATTAGGCCAGGAGAAGACATACAAATTTAGGGGGACAGCAAAATAAAATTTAGGGGGAGAGCCCAGCCTCCCTCTGCCTGCAAGGCTTCTGGCTTTTGCAACATAACCTTGTGCCATGGGGACAGCAGGAGATGCCAGAAGAGCTACTGGGATGCAAATGGCGTGAACTAACGATGACCTTCCCAGGTACTGGGAGAACACAGTGACAGCAGCCAGTCTGCTTCCTCCTCGGGGAGCAGAGACATCTGAGCATCCTCAGGAAATTGCAGGAGCAACACAGGAATTGCAAAGCTCACTGCTGCTGGCTCTTACTGAATTTCTCTACTCTCCTTGAAGACTGACATCTCTCCAGCTCTCTCGTCACAGACTAGCTCTCCGATTGCTTTTCAGCTGAATGCATTCACTTTAGAGGATGTTAAAAGGAGAAAAAAAAAAAGCCTTCTGAAGTAGTCTTTATCTGATGAATACTTCAGATAAAAAAATAAAGGACTCTGCTACTGCCGGTAGCATATTTCTGGGAACTTTGCACCTAATGGGGTTGATCTGCTTAAAATATCCATAACATTCTTTTGGTAGGAAGCTTCTGCAAGAAAACATCCTGTTTTGGGGAGGGTGCTTCCACCTGAGGAGATTAAACAATTAACTGTGAGGAACTTGGAGCTTAATTTGGAAAGGTGTTGACAAAAATCTCTGCTAAAACCCCAAACTGCACGAGCAGTTCTGCCCAGAGCACAGACTCACGTACAGGTTTCTAAAGGCTGCATGTGCTCCTAAGCATGGGCTGGGTAAGAAGCCTGATATTTGTTTATTTATCCTGCATACACACATTGCACCCATGCTAAGGCTGCAGGGGAACTGGTTAGGCACTGCCAGGATGAAGGGTGCCACGGAGGCTGAACTCTGCTCCCTGGCACACATGCTGGTGCTGCAGCAGCAGGAAGATGTAATTACTGAAAAAAGACCTTCTGAGCCCTGCCCCGGGGGGAGAGAGGCAGGCAGGTCCTGTCCAGGGTTTAGCTGTATCCTTCCAGCACAAGCACAAACCCTCCTCACCTGCACAAGGACGAAGATCTTCAGGCAGGCAACCGCTCTACCCTAGAAACCAGTTTGCTGCTGGAGATCCACAGGGGAAAGGGCTGAGGGCACCACTTAGCCAAAGAGCTACCCAGACCTGCATTTACAGACATCCCCTCTGAACAAAGCTACCAAGACACCAGAATGGTACAGAAGGGGGAAGCGTTTTTCCAGCTGTTCTCCAAACAGGTTGGAAATGCGATTCCCTTCTATCGAGATCAGCTCGTCCATTCAGCTGCTGATGAATCACAGTGGCTGGTATCTCCTCTGGTGAACAGCCCAAAGGCAAACATCCTGAGTGTTTTTGCTCAGATAAGGCTGACCATAGCCAGGATTCCTAATGGCATGGGCGAAGCACGTATTCCACACATGAAGGAGAACGCCCCAGATACTGCCAGGTACTTTCCTGCGCACTTGTGTGAATATGAACGTTACTAAGAGTAACCAGAGAACCTGCTCAGCTGCTAATTCAGGAAGTTAAGCATTTGAGCCGTTTAAAATGAATGCTTGAAGAAGACTGGATTAGCATGATTTCAACATTAATCCACTCCAAAGATGCCTTCAGAGTATTTTCTCTACTGCTGCGTAAAAAAGTTTGAAGAGCCTATTTTATAATACAGTAATCCTAAAACATTAATGGGCTTAACCTTTCATTTTGCTACAGTACTCGTTCCAGCTGTTTTGAGAGGACCTAAAATTGTCCTCCTAGATATTATCTTTCCAGTTCTAACTTAGTCTCAGAGTTAATGTGAAGAGACTTTAGTATGGCCCAAACAACTGGGGATCATAGGAAAGTCTCATGCTGGGCCAAAACGACCTTACTACACATGCAGGATGTCTTATGATTATCATTTTGACCTTTTTCAGTTTTTCCTTATCACTTTAGAAACAAGTGACACTGTTTTGCGCTTTGCAAAGAAATCAGTTGTTCAATCACATCCTCAGGTTTGCATAGTCCAAAGAGTTGCAGTGCTTTATGCCAGATGAACATGTGGCTGCCGCTACTCTTCAGGAGGAAAATCACTATATTTTTCCGATAAGTTAATATACGACACATATTAGGACATAATTTTATAAGTGATTCATCTCTACACATATGGCTTGCTCCAACACTTGCTTACAAGTCTTATCAGAACAGGGGTTTGGGAATTACAGGCTTGTAAATCAATTTAGCTTTGTGTTAGTCCTTTCCTTTCCTTTCTAGATAAATAGAGGCCTTATTTAAGGCTTGGTAATGTTTGTGGAGGTTCAGTCCATTTTCAGTAATGGAAACAACAAAACCCAGAATTCATCCCCATGCTTATAAAAGAAGCCTCAGGACTGGGTAAATATAAAATAACTCATGAATATTGGACTGCTTGTTCTGAAATGGGGAACTACAGCCCATCAGTGCATAAACAAGTGAGCACAGCCAGGCAGGCTGGAAAGCAGCCTTCCAAGGGAGAAACGGAGCAGCTCAGCCAGGTTTCAGATGAGAGCTACTCAGGGAGCCGGCTGCCACATCAGCATGACACAAACCAGAAAGGAAACAAGTTATAAAATGTATCAGGGAATAAAAACATTTGTTCCCCAGTTCGCCTTCACGGCAGGCTCAAATTTGCACCATTTGTCATATAAGTTAAGAAGACACATTCACAAATACTTCCTAAATCACAGAGCCCACTGCTGACATGACAGGTAAATACTGTAACCCCCAGTTTCTTATTCTATGAACTTTTTTGCTCTGGCTCAGAGCAGATTTGCTTTACTGCATTGTGCATGCAGTTGAAAGTTAAGATGGCCAATTCAAAAGGATTTCTCTCTTTTTTTTTTTTCCCTTTCTTTTCTAAATAGCAGAAATAATTAATCTGCTTCAGAGAATGAATCAGGCTTTTCTGAGCTAGAAACACACAGAGGAGATTGTGGCTGTTTCTGGGGCAGGAGGGAGGCTTACTCACACAGCTGATGCAGCAGAGGCAGCTGCCCAGGGTGTACAGCTGTGGGCTGCGAGGGGTGCAAAACCCCAAAGCTGCACCCCAGAACCCCCCAGTGCCCTCCTGTGCCCCCAAGGGACCCGCTGGGACAGAGGGAATGGGCTCAGCACTGAAGTGCTGATGGAAGAGAGGAGCCAGTGCATAAGGAATGATCCAGGGAGGGCTGTGTGGCTTTGCCCCTCTTCCTGCAGCCCCCTGGGTGGCACATCCAGCCTGTGAGGGGCTGCACCCACTCCTGGGAATAAATCCTTTGGAAGCAGGGGCCATCCTTTTATTTAGGTGAAGAACCTTGATCTGGGCCAGACGGTGGAATGAGTTGATTTGCCACAGTTTGACTTCTCGGCAGGCTGTGGGAAGAAAAGCATTGCTCACAAAAAGCTGCTGCCTTGTTCTACGGGAACTTCTGTTTCCAACTGGGGCCTCAGTCAGAAAATAAAGCTAATGCTTAGCTCACTGCTTCCAGCCAATGCTCAGCAATGACTTAACAGAAAAGCAAGACGGGCGAGGAGCAGGCAGCTCCCAGAAAGGGGAAACCAGCAGAACAGAAGCAGTGTGGAGATAGCTGCCTCATTAAAAATAATGCAATTTAACCCACGGAGCGGAAGGTAACACAGTTATGCCTTAGCTGCACTGACAAAAGCAGAGCTGCTCACCAAAGTTATAAATAAATAAATAAAATGCCAACCTCATTCATTGCTCTGGAGAGAGGAAAGGGGCTCTGCTGCTGCCCTGGGGGCTACTGCTCCTTTCCTCCCTTCATCCCCTCTGCCAGCCAGGGTATGCTGGGGAGAGGCTGTGCCTCCAGCAAGGGAAGGGCTAACCTCAGGTCCCTGGCACACGAGCTGGGCTGGCATGTCCCTCCCTCCCTCCGGGGAACACAGGGAAGGGGTGGGACAGGTGGCCATGGCTCCCTGTGCAGAGACTCCATGCAGAGCAGACAGGACTGGAGCTCATCTGACCTCTGCAATGGCAAAACCAACATTTTCCATTTTAAAGTTCAACTAAATATAGAGGTTTTATGGTTGCAGGGTGCCTCCTTTCCCACACTTTCCTGGAGTGATTTCCAAATTCCTCTGATGTCCTTGCTTGTTAAAATCTGACTCAGCTCTCCCATCTGGAAAAGTGGAGACACACACAGTTCCAAGGTGGCCAGCTGCCACTAGTGATGTCCTGTGTTAGCATTAGCCATCAGCTTGGGAGCAGCAGAGGCAACAGAAGGCTTTGCAAGTTGGACTTGGGGTGGAATCGGTGTTACAGAGCCTGTGGGTACTCTGTGAGCAACAACAAAACCATCAGCTGAAACTTCCCTTGTGTCCCTCGTGGGGAAGTCCTGTCAGCACCAAGGAGTGACTGAAGACACCTGCTCACAGACCCTAATGGAGCAGCAATGCAAAGACCAAACCCCTCCTCCGCCCTCAAACATTCCACAAAATTAATACTGTTCACACCTCAGCTGAATAATGGTCGTGGTAAGAATGACAAGTGGGCAGTCAATGCCAAGCAGCACCACCTGGTGATAACTCCCACAGTCATGCCAAGTGTCAGCATCAGGCCTCACCAACTACAGCATTTGGCAGCTGCTCCTTTGCCTGTACTTGTGTTACTGGACACAGTGCTGGAGCAATGTCCCCTCTGAAGTGAGCTGTTTCTTTTGGGGTCGTTAAACATTTTGGAATCAGCTGAGTGACTCCAATGCTGGAATGAGGACTTCATCCACTGTCTCTCAGTCCTCCTCTCTGGCTTTGTCTGGTGTCCTTCATCAGCTCAGCTGGTTTTTCAGAGACCTTGAATCACACCATCAAATGCTACAGAGCTTTTTGCAAACACTATTGCTTGCTTAAGAGTCACATTGATCTGTGGCTTTAGCATTCCCAGCACTTTGAAATGTCATCTCAGGTATCAAAACAGTAGAAACAGCTGAATCCATGAACAATACGTGTTCATTACATCAAACACAAAACCCACCATGCTGTGAGAAGCTCTCCTGATGCTTTCTGCAGATGTGAAAGGCTGGCTGACAAAGCAGCAACAAACGTTCATCTGCCACATCACACAATCACTTTTAATTTCGGGCACTCCTGTAGGTGCCAGGCTATGACTCAGTGGCTCATGCTTGAACCCCACACCCCGATTTTCTTCCATATTTAGTTTCATAAAAGCAGCTCATCTACCACTGACATTATCTGGTAGCAATCATAAGGCTTGGCTGTTGCTCATTAATTATTCTTTTCCTAGGAAAAAGGAGCTAGAGGATACTTGCCCTTGAAAAGGAACCTGAGAGGCACTGAGAAGTTGCCCAAATGTAGAGAACCCTTTTCTTTAAGCATTCCCAATTTGTGCTTCGCTCCAGTTCCTAAAGCACACCTGCAGAACTGGAACCACTGGAATGGTGTGACAACCCCACACCAGACCTGTGAGCATGAAGCTGCCCTTGGTTAGAAGGAGAAAGTCAAGGCTCAAAATTTGATGTGACTTTTTTCCTTCCCCCAGTTTGTTCTTAGCATTTCGGCTGACAGCACAGGAGTGGGGAGATCTCAGTAAAATTAAAATACAGATCATTTGCCCGCTCCATTGCAGCACTTGGTGCTCTCAGTGCTTTTTCTGGCCACTGGGAGATGAAGGCAGCCTCTGCAACACCAAGCTCATGAGCACTGTATGATAAACTGCTGCACGGGCAATGCTGAGAAACACTGGAATAAACTTGAGCTTGGTGGATAATGCCAAAGGGATTATAATATATTAGGTCAGAAGCAGGTAGTCACGCACTGAACATAAGGGGTATCACACTGCAGGGCTGTATCTTGTTTCTGCAAAATATTTAGCAATTTTTCACCTAGTTATATAAAAAGCAACGTACAATGTTAATGAATGGAGCAGGGATAACTCCTTGTGTTTATCTGCACCCAGTGTCTGCAGTATTTTGGACCGAGCAGAGCTGGATTTGTTCAGTGCCACTGTGTGACCCCATGACCTGACTTTGCTGATTTGGTGGCATTTTCTCTGAATCATTATTGATAGACCTTACTGCAAATATTAAGAGGAAGGATATTCAACTGGGAGCTTAAGCTGAGCTCAAATATGAGCACTGAGCTTGCCTGAAGTTCCCTCAGCTGTTTCAGCTCGATGAATGCTGTTCACTGCCCAGTCTGCAGCATTGTGTTGCTACCCACTGCTGAATTACACCCATCTTCTACTCACGGCTGGTTACAGTATAATGGTGGGATTAAACATCCCTCATCAACAGAATAATCATTGCAGAAAAACTCTACATCTAATAATTGATGCCATGGAAGTAAATCGGGTGGAAAAAAGGAAAAAATGCAACTTAGCTTGTTTTGGTAAGAAAAATTTTCTGCTCAGCTGCTCTGGGAAAAGTATCCAGCATATCTGGCACACAAGACATGGATAAGTTCATCTCACAACACATTTGAAGCCACTTGCTATGCAGCTCAGTGAAATCAGAAGTTTACGAACAAAAGATGAAAATTTGTAACAAACAGGGTACAGACCTAGAGGGATCAGACAGACAATGAAATGGAAGGGGTCAGCCTGAGTTTGGCAGGGGTCACTACTGAAAGTGAGGGACACTCCATCCTACTTAACTTCTCCATGACAGAGCAAGTGAGAAAAAGCTGGGGGAATACTGAACCAGCAGAAAACATGGAGATATGCAAGAGAAATGGGATAAATAAAATGGCTGGAATATGATGAGAGCCAACAGCAGAGAACAAAAGTCAGATGGACACTTGGAGATGAAAATCCCAGCTTCCCACCCCCATCACAGGACAGGAGGAACCTGAAGAGGAGGTTAATTGCAGCACCTACCTGGTAAGGGGTTTATTTTTGGTGAGGTGTCAAAGCATGAGAGGCACAGGACAGACCTCTGAGCCTTACAGCTCTGCTCATCCACAGGGAAGTCGGAGATTAAGAAGCCCAGCTTACAACTGCCAGGGATCAGCAGAAGCTGGAGCCTGCTCCATGAAAGCAGACGGCAAGTTCTAGCTCGTTTGGCATTGCAACAGTAAAGAGAAAAGCATGCAACCCCTATTTCTGCAATGATAAGAGAGAAAAGCAACGGACTGGGAGAACTAACCAGTCATAGTGCAAATACAAAGTAAGAGAAAGCCATATATTGGAGAAATAATCGCAATATCAGTTCAGTAAAGTTCTGAGATTTCCCATTCCCAGAAGACTGGCAACAAATGAATTACAGTCATGTGCAAGAAGGCATATCATCACTCTGTGTTTAGATTTGCTGACCTGCCAGGTCTCTTCCTGTCCTACACTTAGATTATCTTTTGTACAATGGGTCTTGTACACTGCTTGCATTTTTTGAGCAATATTTTTGGATGACAGCCTAGAATGGGATTATTAACTTATAACAGGACAAAAAAAAAATCTCATATCCTCACAGATTCCTGTGATCCCCTCCCCCCTGCCCTGTAGTTTTGGCAGTCTCTGTTTAGTGGAAAAATAAGCTTAAGTGGATGGAAGAGAAATGAGATTAGTGGCCAGACAGCCCAAATTCTGAGCAAGTTCAGTAGGACGATGGCAACCTTACCGTAAGTCTGCTGACTCCAACTTTTCTTTTCAACTAACTTAAGCCAGAAGTTTCCTTGCAGTCTGCCATGGAGCCTGAAGTGTTTTGCACTGTGTTTACCCAGAGAAATTCTTCAGTCTTAAGAATCCACGAAAAAGAACAGACAGTTCACAGCGTTGATCTGGTACGGGGAGGGACAACCAGGAACACCGTTTTGGGGTATTTCTCCTATGATCAGTGTGTCTGAGCACTCCTTCCCCGCCCACGAGCTCTGGAATTCAGCTCTGTATGCTGATGTTGCAAGAAGCCATTTAGTCACTGCAGAGTTACTGAGCAAAAGGGAGGATGAGGCTGGAGAGAACTATGTGGGAAAACCGGGCAGGACTTGGGAGATCTTGTCTGAAAACCACTGGATAACAGAATCTTTCAAAATAAAAGCCTGAAAGTGGCCCAGCCCAGACGCAGGCACACCAGGCATCCACTCCGTGCTGGGAGACGATCTGCCATCGCCAGGCACAGCAGGACCACATCCCCGCCTGCACATCACACCTGCAGCCTGCACCACGTTGCACCCACACGTGCAGTCTGGGCCGCATCACACCTATACACGCTGTGCCTGCACCTGCGATCCAAACCACAGCCAGCACCTGCGATCCAAACCACACGCAGCCCTTGCACGGTGTGTTTGCGGCTGCAGTCCGGAGCAGCTCCCACCTGTGCGCTCCACCGTCGCACCTGCAATCCAGACTTCATCCCACCTATACACCGCGCTGTTGCATCTGCAACCCGGACCGGCTCCCACCTCTCCTGTGTACCGTCAAAGCGGCAGCAGGAGCCCCGTCCCAGCGATGCCGCCACACCTGCAGCCCAAACCGGGTCCCACCTACACCTCCCTGCTGCTGTCGCGCCTCCATCCCCCCCGCGCTCAGCCATCCCTCCCT
>VXBT01013467.1:370385-463166 GCA_013400235.1 Oriolus oriolus
CGGACCGGCCCCGCTGGGGAAGTTTGTCCCCGCCCGGGCGGGGGTTCCGCCGCGCCGCCGCAGCCCCGCGTCCTGCCGGGGATGTTCCCTTGGCAGCCCCGCTCCCGTGCCCGTGTCTCCCCCTGGCCGACCGTCCCCGGGGGAGAGCTTTCCGCGGAGCCAGGGCTGCGTCCCCCTCGCTGCAGAGGGGTCCTGCCCAGCGCGGAGGGGTCCCCAGTGTGCCCCTTCCTCCTGTGTCCCGCGGGCATCCCGGAGGCGAGGGCTGCCCACCCCCCGGCCGGAGCCGTGTGGCAGCCCGAGCTGCCCCGGTGTGAGCGGGTGCAGCCCGTGCCCGGCGCGGGGACTCTTCTCAGTCCAGCCCTGGGGCTGGGATCCGCGGCCCGGGGCTGGGAGTTGAGGTGGAATCCCGAAAGCTGGGGACAGGCTGCCCAGGCGGCCAGAGACCAAGGGATACTGCGCCCTCCTCTAGGGACCCGGCACCCTGGTCTCTGCAATTTAAGCACTTCACTTTCAACATAGAATCATGGCATGGATTAGGTTGGAAAATACCTTTAAGATCATCGCGTCCAAGCGTTAACCCATCATTGCCAAGCCCACCACTAAACCACATCCCTGAATGACACATCGACATGTCTCTCAAATACTCCCAGGGATGGTGACAACCACTTCCCGGGGTAGCCTGTTCGATGCTTGAATCTTGTACTTTGCACCGGGCTAGTAAAGCTAATATTTGAGCATTTTTGAATAGAATAGAATAGAATAGAATAGTCAGATACAGCCTAAAACTGAAGTCAGTACAAGTTTAATATCTCATGGTATTTCAGATCGATGGGCACAGCGGGCCACCCAGCGCAGCAGAGGGGAAGGATGCCTTTTCCATTAGTAAAACGTGTCAGCTCTAGAGATGAGCAACGAAACAGTGGAGTTAAGCTAAATATTAACAGCCAAGTGGAGAGAATTTGGTGGAAAAGCTTATTTCCCTTATGGGTCAGAAGTGCTGTCTCCTATAGGCATTAGGGGCATGAGTCAGTTCTGATTTCAGGCAGAGCCACTCAGCTTTGCCATCCAGAGAAAACCTGGCAGGGAAAATCATGGAGGGGGGAGATAACTGATGAAGTGTTTTGCAAAGGGCTGCTGCAAGCCAGGGAGAGCTGAGCTGAGACCACTGAGTGTGATTACAGGCGACTGGAGGATAGTTATAGGGTAAGAACACAGGGCTGAGTACTTCTGAGACTTCAAATTGGAAAATGAGACCTGAGCTTTTACTGTTTGCTCGTAAAACACTCCTCTGTTTTTAGTGGAAGAGAAGACAAATGGAAAAAGACTGCCTCTTTCAGAGATGGCAGTTAACCAGAGTGGCTCATCATTTCTTCTTTTGCCCAAAATAAATGTTTCTAATTGGTATCTTATGCAATACTCAGGTGGCACATACTTAGCTTTACAAATCTACACAGTGGGAAAAATGGATGTGTCCCCTGCAGTCTTTCTCTGAAGGGTATAAACCTCTTTTTGAAAGAGCTATTTGTTGTTTAGGAAGTAGTAATTTTCTTTGGCTGCTGCTGCTGTTCTTGCTTTAGCCTTTTTTCCATTCTCTGCAAGTTTTTGCTGCTTTGGTGTATGAAGAACAGGGAACCCAAATCTTTCCTGCTCCAGAGCATTTTTCTTCTTCTTTGCCTTTGTCTGCTGCCTTTGCATTTCTGAGCATCCCTGCCAGGGTTTGCCATACGGAATTCAGACAGGTAGGACACCTTGATGTGGCCCATGGGGCTTCCCCTCTTGCTGCCTCATTCATACACTCATTTCAGGCATTTTCAGCATCAGGTTTGTGGCTTCTGTCCCACATGGTGACTGTGTGTGCTGGAGCAGTTGGGCAGTAGATCCCTAATCCACTTATCAGCTATGTCCATAGGAGCATGGGGTAGCAAGGAGTGTGACCATGGGGGTGCTGGGTTACACGCAGGAGACCTGCAGCTCACAGTGACCTTGGACTCAGAGCAGATGAAAGACAACAAGGGAGCTCCTCTTCCTCTGTGTTTCCCTGCTTTATTCATTCTTACCCTAATGCTTGATACTCGACAGTCCTGCTCTCTGACCTGGACATAGGACAGTACACATGGCTTTAAAAATTGCTAATGGAAGACAAATTATAACTGCTTGGCCATAAGGGCTCTCACCATCATGTAGGAGTGAGGGGCAAAGCGCAGAAAAGACAAGGCAAGGAGAAAAAATGATACTCTGTGTGAATGCCCCATTTTCACCAAAATCCCTTTTGACCGAAGCAGATATGACTGCGGGGGTGAACAGTGATCTCACAAGTGCTCCTTTGTTGGGATAAAGCCATGCTGTGCATGTATGTCCAGAGCTGGATGCACACGTGGTGTGGCCAAGGGGGTGCAGTAGCTGGTTTGCTTCCCCAGACTTGTATCTGCAGTGTGCTTTGCACTTTGGAACCTTGCACCCCCAAAAATCAGGCTGAACTCTCTCTGGGCTCTCCATCTGCCTGCCAGGAGGGGCTGTGATCACTTATGTTGCTGCTGGACATCTGAATTGTCATTTCTGTTTGGTGCTATCACTGCCAGTTATGTCAGAAATGTGTAAATAGAACTCCACCACATGGACCAAATTCTTCTTTGGTCAGCTGGCCATTTTTCTTTCTTTGGTTTGGGCGAAAAAGCTGATAGCAAATTCATTTTTGTTGAACAGCATCCCTGTGCTTGGCTGCTCGGTCCCACAGTGAAAGGGCTGGAAAGAAGCACCATGGCAGCTGGAAGATGGGGCTTTGAAGCTCAGGGGAATTGTTGCCCTGGCTGGATTGAGGTCCTAAAAAGCAACTTTTTCAGTGGAGCAAGCTACTTCCAAATTATTCTTAGTTTGTATTGCTCTTTGTTCTTTGTACCTACACTAATATGAATAGAATAGAATAGAATAGAATAGAATAGAATAGAATAGAATAGAATAGAATAGAATAATTTCAGTTGGAAGTGACCTACAATGACCATCTCGTCTTAAATGCCAAAAATATGAATGAAAGGTTTTTTTCTTCTGATCTCTTTTTTTTTCATGCTGTCCACAGACCTATGCCAGGTTTCTGATGTTTTACCTGCAGTTGTGCCCTGCCCTTCAGGAGGGCTGAAACGTTTATTTGGGGCTTTTGACATGAAGACAGGGCTGCAGTAGAGCTCAGGAATGTAGAGACGTGAGTGTTTGTGCAGACATTCCTTTTCCTACTAAGCAGCAGAGTTTTAGACAGAGATCTGCCATGCCGAGAATGTCATTACTGCACAGCTGCAGGAATTGTTGTCCCAAGGTCTGATGACGAGAGTTGGTTTTGTGTTTGTCCCTGCTCAGATTAAAGCAGGACTCATTTCCAGCAGTGGTGAAGGTTAAGAGCATGTACTGCACAGAAGGATTCCTGATCTTTTGTTTCTTCACTTAAGCCCTTTGCAATGCTTACAGCGAAGGTCAGAGCACAGAAGAAAAGTGCTTTTTGGTTTTGAGTCAAAAAGCAGTTGTCAAAGAGTTGAATTTTCCTGAGGGAGAGGCCCCAAGAGAGTTGAGAACCTTAAAGAAAAAGATATTATCTGTAATATCAAGCACACAATAATCTTCGTGTTTTAGTGTTCCCTGAACCACAGGAGATTGAGTAAGAAGCACTGTGGTATTTGTAAGTCAATAATGGTGCATACATACAGGAGGATTTAGACACATATTTGCAGTTGTAATGGGAGGAAGATAAACCCCCCCCTTCCCATTTAAGAAGCCTAGAGGCACTGAATGGGTGAAATGCCTCAGATTGTGTAATTTAGATAAAGGCTCACTGATGTCCTACTATAGAACGCAGCTCTAAGCACAGTCAGATTTTCTAAGATGTTTTCAGTCACTCTGCCTCATGTTTTGTTTTGTTGAAGGCTACACTTGGAGAGCGAGAGTCCTTTGTTTCATCAGGGCTCATCTGCTTCTCTTGCCCCCTCCCCACTTGACAGCGTTTCTTCCTTCGTGTGCCATCATGTTTATTTCCCCAGCAACAGCAACTGCATCTCAACCATGACTTTGTAGAGATTAAGGGCTTTCAGAACGAGTGTCCACAGAGACTGAAGTCTTCTTCCCTTCATTGCAATTTAGGATTGATGGCTGTGTTTCCCATGTAATGGATTTTTAAAGCACTGTGGTTCTGGCACTGATTATTCAGGCACACTCAAAGCCCAGACTAATGGGACGTACTTTTGTACTGATTCAGTGCTCCGGTTTTCTTATAAATCTCTTTCTCCTTGGTCTTCCTGGTATTATTCCAGGCACACAGCAAAGCCACACTTGCTGTCACTTGCTGTGGACAAGGGAATTGGTTACAAACTCAGGAGACAATATTTATCCAGGCGTCCCATTCACTGGTGGGATACACATCTGTCAGCCAGACTGGCTGGGCAGATGTGCGGTTCCCTGCTCCTATTTCTTATCCAGATGATGTAAAGATTTCTAAGTCTTCCAGAGCTTGGAAATGTTTCCATTTCTGTCAGGAAAGCCTTCTGCTTTTATGAGTGAGTTGCTGGAGTTCAGGTTCCCATTGCTAATAAGTCACCTAGGAGCATCCTTTGAAATCCTGTGTGTAATTCTCGATAATTCCCAGAATGGTGAATCTAAAGTGGGACAGATGCTGAGAATGGGGATGCTAGTGGGGTTTTACAGCATGAGATCAAAAGACTTTTGGCTGATAAAGCGTAACAAAATGAGGGTTGAGAGGGGATGTGATCATCTTTGAATATATGAGGAAAGGTGTCAGTGCCATGCAGGAGCAAAATATCCCCTGGCTATTCAAGTATGTGAGCTGTACTGGCACAAGAACAAATGGGTATTAATGAGAAATAAACCCATTTACACTGGGGAAGAGAAAAAGGGTTTTAATGGTCAGAGAAGTGTTATCTCTGCCAGGAGATGAAAGGCCAAAATTCTAGGCTGAGTTAAAAGCTTCATTGCTTTATGAAAAGTGATTGAAGAGGGATTTGTCTGCAATAGCAGATGCCAATTTCAGTGACCACAAAGGGGTTTGATCCTAAACTCTCCTTTCCTTTTACTTAAACATCTGTTTATAGCTGGAAGGAATGAAAAAAGGCTGTGATACACAGTTTACCCTCGCATTTTGGGTAGTCATCAAGGACAGCTGCTCTCACAACATGGGGCTGCTTTTGGATAGGTCACCCCTCCTTTGGCTCTCTCCTTGTTCCTCAAATACTCACACCAGGCTCAGCCTACATCTCCTGCCTTGGTTGTGGTTCACTGCTCTCTTCCTTTCTCCTTTTGCATCCCAAATGCCTGGAGTGTTTTATACACTTTGAGGCAGGAGTTTCTTTATAGGTTTGCCTGTCTGTTGTAATGGAAACTCCCTCCATCAGCTTTTGGATGACCAATCCACAGCCACAGAGAGAAGAACCAACCAGCTTAAGATGTGTGTTACAGGTTATAGCAAAACTACTTCATTAATGACACAACTCCTACCTCTTTGCCCTTCTCAGAATATTGGATGTGCAGATATGGCAAAAATAATGCTACATTTCTGGGAAAGGATTTTTACAAACACTTAGGCCCTGTGATTTGATCCAGCAAAACAGAATCCACCTCTTTAATGTCTTCTCCAGTAAAGATTTAGAACCTCAGAACAAAACCCCAGCCAACTAGCAGAAGACAAGTTCAAGGCAAATATCAATACATGATTCCTCACACCAGGTGACATAAGTTGTGAAACTCCCTGCTGCAGGATGTCATGGGCAGTAAAAATCAGTGGGGACCAATTCATAGAATAAAAATAGACTGAGGGCTATGGAGATAATACTTCTGTCTCTGGAAGTTCCTGAGGTGCAAACTGTTTGAGACTGAGGAGGTGTTATGGGTGGATATGACTATATGCTATAATTAATTACAGCATAATTATTTATTATTAGCTTGGTATTATTAATTGTTAGACAGGACTAGCAACTATGAGGCATCTGGTTAGGCCACTTACAGAGAATAAATGTGGGTCTAGTTGGATGGAGACTTTGGTGTGGCGCAGTGCAGCTTGTCTTATATTTTGGGCTACCTTCCAGCCTGCTCCTCATAGGTGGAGGTAGCCCTCCACCACCTACAGAGCCCGATTCACTGCCCACTCTTTGAAACATTGCCTGCAAAAGTTTTAGCTAAGTGCCTTGGAAATAGACAGATTGAAAATACATGATAGCTGCAAAAAGCTGTCATATCTTCCCCAGAAGGTCTTTGTTCCGGTTTTCAGCGAGGCACGGGGTTTTGTTTCCAGAGACAGCTTGGTGACTCAGCCTGAGATGGTGGAAGGATGGAATTACCATGGCAGGACAAGGCATGGTTCCTTCTTCTCTAAGATCACTATTTTCACTGCCCTTGCTTGCAGAGAAGCAGCATGTTCTGCATGTTAAGTATCAACATGGCACCAAATTTCATGCGCAATTTTGATAAATAAAATCTGTGTTCTAAGCAAAGGCACCCAGACAAAGCCCCTTTGTGAGAGCAAGACTTAGGCCTAGTGTGTGTCTCTGGGAGAAATGCAGAATTCGTTTTGGGGAGGGAAACTGATGTGAACAGCAGGCCATTTTCCTCTACAAAGGCTCTTTTTCAAGGCTGGTGCATCCAGCAGAACAAAGGCTGACCCCATAATCTCCACTCAACAATAGCTTGGGATATTTGATTTGATTGTACATGCATACATCATGCCTGGCCCTAAATAAATAGGGCCATGGTTTGATCCACTGTGAGGATAAAGTCAGCCTGTTCCCCTTACCATTCTGGTTTCTGGGAAATGCTTATTTTGTGACACTGCCTTCTCTTGGCTGAGGGATTTCCATCCTGCCACCAAGGCCAAAGGGTCTCAGTATAAAGCCCAGTAACAAAGACACAAAAGGTTTTGCCACCATTTTATTGGTGCCAAACTGGTTCATCACTTCTTTCTCTAATCCCTGTAACTTCTGGTTTTTTTAAGGACCTTTTCTTGGCTGAATTCATGGCCAACAAACAAGTAGGCCAAGAAGAACTTGGGTCTTACAAGTAACTTTAGGCCCATGCTCTGGTAAATGTATAGACTAACTCTCCACTTCTGTTCCTTGCGTGTAAAAAGGAGGAAGACACAAGTTCCAAAGCCTACCCTTGGATGCCTGAGGTACTCCTACAATAGAAGAATGTCTCCTGCTCAAGCACATAAAGCAGTGGTAGTATACAGATTAGTTATAATTTTTATAAATTGTCCAAAAGGTTTTGTGGGAATGAAACATATTTGCTCAGCACATTTTGTGGTTATACTCATAATGCAAGGAAAATTTGGGTTGTTGCTCTGGAAACATAGCAAACAACTGGCCTAAGACACAGTGTGTTTGCAATGTAAACATTTGGGCCCTTGTTTATATAATTGTCTGTAACGGGGGAACAAAGCAACCAGAGTGAGTCTTACCTAATCGTCAGTTGTTTTACTGGATGAAACAGCTTTTACTCTGACGTTTTTATCCCATTCAGTTCATTGATTAGCATTAGGCAAAAGTTTTTGCAGCAACAATTGTCAGAGCCTGTCATGAATGGTCTCCTATGGCATAACATCGCATGACATAACAACACACAAACATTTTCTAATAACGTCAAAGTCTTTGCATATGTTTTAATATGTAGGCCAAGAACACAGAGATCTGTTTCAGCAGAAGAGCTGATGAAATGTATGACTCAGTACATGGAATTTTCTCTAATTACATAAGCACTTGATTAACATCAGCAATTACCCTGAGAATTTGTGACATTCCTATAAATTGACCTTTTTTTTAGCATTTTTTATTTGCATTCCTCAAATACTGTAAGACACGTAGTGATGAAAGGGCAGATTTTCTGGACATCTTAACATCAGAAAAGTAGAGGAAAACTATATGAGGAAACTTCAGATTGTCCTTGGAAAATTGGTAGGAAAGAAAAACAGAGGATTAAACTAGTGGTCAAAGGGGTAAATATGAAGCCAGTTCCATGGAATAATGACTGGTTAAAGCATAAGTAGTAAGACAAATTTTCACAGCAGAGGAGGAATGGACTTACAGCTGGTTCAGCCTGGAGAAGAGGAGACTGAGGGGAGATGTCGAGAAGAATTTGGACAATGCTGTCAGGCATTTGGTGTGATTCTTGGGGTGTCTTGTGTGGGGTCAGGAGTTGGCCTCGATGATCTTTATGGGTCCGTTCCAGCTCAGGATATTCTGTGTTTTTAGCAGGCTGCTATAGTGATTTATCTTGGGTTGCTTTTCTTACATATTCATAAGTGATCTGGAAGAGGAGTGAATAAAGAAGTGACAGCTGTTCCGGATGATACAGAGTTGACTGAGAATAATAAAAATTAAAACTGGCAGTAAAGATTAACAGAAGGATCTCACAAAGGTTATTGGATGAATGGGAGAATAGCAGATGCAATCCATGTACTTAAAGAAAACAAAACAGTCCTAACCATGCACAGCAGTAAGGTCTAAAATTAGCTATTGCCACTCAGGAAGAAGAACTTCCACTCATCATGTATAACCCCATGAAAATGTCAGTTCAATGCTCAGCAATTAGAAAATGGCAAATCAGATGTTAGGTATTGTTTAAACAGGAAAAGTACACAAAAAAAGAGAAACATAACAAGCTACTCTAGAAATGTTTTGCACTCACAGCTGGGAGGCTGCACACCCAGAGAGGTTCTTAACTCCCTTGCTGAAAAATAGCCCCAAGATAAAATAGAAAAAATGCAGAGAAAGTGACAGGAATGGTAACAGGAAGAGAACGTCTTCTCATGAGAAGACTTTTTACTGAGTAGGAAGAGAGGTGATCAAAAGGGTCTGTGGTTGAAGCTGCAATGTTGTAAGTACAACTGAGAAGGTGCAAAAGTGAACAAAATTATCCACCTTTTCCCTTGTCAAATGAGAGCTTGAGGTCCTAAAATTAACTCCTTTTTCTTCAGTAACAGTTTTCAAACAAAACTCCAGTTCTTTACACAGTCAGGCTTTAAACTGCAGAGTTCACTGTAGATGCTCAAGGCGAAAGGTCTTCAAAAAGTGGTTAGAGAAATTGAAGGGAGAAAGGTCCACTGAGGCTATCAATCACAAAAGTCTAGTGTGGATTAGCAAGTCCAAAAGATGCACATAGATTGGAAAAGTTTTGGGATTGAGTGCCATGTCCTTATTGCCCAAGTGTTCACTGCTATCTAAGACAGGCTATGGTGCCATACATGGGACATGGGGCGTGTGTGGTCCCACAGCAAGTGTTCTTGCCTTCTCCCTCAGAGCTGTAAAGAGCAAATTTGGTGCCAAACTTCTCTTAAAAACTGACCTTCAGACTGGTGCTAGACTTTGAAACTCTGACTTTTCCAAGGTTACAGAGGAAGATGGCAACAGAGTCTGCAAGAGCACTCAAATCTCCTATGTTCCCATGGGATCATGTACCATGGGACAAGGCAACCTGCCTGTCCATGTGCAGCTCTGCTTCTGTTCTTTGCAATTAAGGCACCATTTAATAATTTGCTAACATTTTCGAAACATTTATCCCCTGCCACTGACAGGTTTTGAGCTAACTGTGGTTCAGAGAAGCTGCTTTTTTGGAAACATCTGAAAGCAGTCACAAAGCTGATGTGACAGAGAGTTTGCATAGCTTGCTCTTGCTGCACAAAGGTTTGCTTCCTATGACTCAGCCACTGATATAACTTGGTTACTCCTCAGAAAACTGCTTAAAGAAAAGACTAATTTTGAGCAAATTAATATTTGATTAATATCTGAGCAGTGGAGCTGGGGCAGAGACCCAGCGCTGAGGTTAGTGATAGGACGGGGTAAGGAGGACTGACAGCTTTACACACTTCACTGGTGGAAGCTTCTGCTTTCATAATAAACCCTTCCTCCTTCCAGCCACACAAGAGCTGCACTGAGCCCCAGGGGTTTAGGTTAACCTCAGGAAGAAGTGTATTTAGTCCTGCAGCCTGCTCAAGGGACCTGTCTGCTTGTGTTCTCGGATGTGCCTGGGCTGACGTGTCCCCTCCTGCAGCAGGTGAGCTGCGTGGGGAATATGTCACATCACATCTCCACCCTGTGCCTTTGGGGCAAGGCAGCCGAGCCAGCATGAGAAAGGCTGTTATTCAACACTGCCAGCAGAAAATGCTCATTTCAGTTGCAGGAGGAAACCAGAAAGGGAGTGGTAATTCTCGGTGAACCTCTGAGTCATAAGACTTGAGAGGGTTATATTAGGGTAGGGCAGGATATACCCCTTACTTGATGGAGACCTCCAAATCACTGTCTAGTTCTGATTTCCTTGCTATTACCAGCCTGTGCTGCCTCATGCTTGTTTCGTTTGTACTATATTGCCTTGCCCTTGTCCTGACTGTTTTGATAAAGAGTGAAAATCATGTTCTTGCCCTTGCTGTTGTGCAGTGAATTGCTTCAGGCTGGACAAATCTGTTCTGACCCCCAAGGCCAGGCTCAGAATGAAGGATGGGTCATTGCAGGGGACTTTTGTCAGCAGCTGCAAAGCCAGAGCAGCGCGGGTGCTTGTGTGCCCTGAGAAATTAATCTGTGTCTGGTCCTCTTGACCTCTTCTTTGAAAAATTTTAATTGCTCCTCATCCCCTGCACGTCTGGCAGAGAGAGACCAGAGGGGAGCTGAAGCTGGCAAACACAGGAGGGAGAAGCATGGCTGCAGAGGTTGGCCCTTGGCTCGAAGGGCAGCAGAAGCTGGCCTGAGAGGGAGAGATGCAAGGGCATTTCCAGTGTGGTCTTTCCACACTTGGGTCTCACACAGGTTTCAGAGGAATCACCGAGGGATTGCAGGTGGCTTCACTGCACTGGAGCCTGCTTTCCCCTGCAGAGCTTCTTGTGCCTGGAGCAAGCAAGTAAAGATGGCTCATTTCAGGCTGCCACATCTGAAGGAAGAGTAGTCCATGTCGTGTCTCCCAGCTGCACAGCACAGATCCTGCAAGGCACAGAACTGCTGGCTGTACTTGGCTGCAGACCTGTAACTCTTTTCCAGAGCAGAGAAAGACCTGAGTTCCAAAGGCCATTCTGTAGGAAGTCAGACCAGATCCTGTAGGTGCTGCTGAAAGCTGTTGAGAACCCTTGAATATTCATGTAGCTAAGAGCTGCCTGTTGCTGTGACGCTCTGAGGATGTAATCCGTATGAGACATGCAGGGAGAGAGATCTTTTGTTACACTGACTTCAGTTTTCTTTTATTTATTAAGAAATCTGTGAAGGGCTTAGGAAAACTGGTCTTTAAAGCTGTCATCAGCTTTTAAAAGACAAGCACAAAAGCTTCAGCTCACCATTATCTGACGAACTTGTAAAATAAAGGCTGGGGAGGCGTGTGGGTGCTGAGCTCTGTTTGCCAACTCCATGTATGAAGCTGTAAATGAATGGGGAATGGATAGGTCACGTCTCATACCTGCATCACCACCTCTGCCAGGAAAGGGCCTGTTTCTCCGCTGAGCTCACCTTACTGGAGGTAATTAAGCTGGTGCAGGACAATGCCATGTCAGAACAGCAGATTTGTTTCATGCTGGGCATGGGATTTACTCATTTGACTTCTCCTTTCCATTCCCTCCCTGTGGAGGCAGTGTGTTCTTGGGCACTGTTGTAGTGTGGAAGCTTCTCTGCATTGGGATCCCATGTGTCTGGTGCAGCTGCTGTGCTTGGTCTGTGAATTCCTCATCAAACATGTAGAGGCAATCCCAGACGGGAGGATGGAGGCAGGGTCCCTACAAGCACCTTGCACTCATTTTCCCTCCAGAAACTCCAGATGAGTTAACATCAGCCATGAAGTGGTTTCTTATAGAAACAGCATGTTGTTTGCCCTGAAAACGAAGAGCCTTTTCTCATTTACAGGAGCAGCATGATAAATATTTTCATTTCAGTATGTTTTTTGTTGGGAATCATTTCCATTTAGCTTCTTACCACGGTGACTTGGGGGCTAAGAATAACTAGAGTCTAGCAGTTCCTAGCTGGTGAGACATGTATTTTGAGAACTATGTTCAAACTTGCATTACTCATAAGATGTAGAATCTGCTGCTGCACTGTGCTCAGCAACATGCAGCTACTCCAGTCTCTTTGCACTGAAGGAGCGTGGTAACAAGCAGGACAGTGATAGCTGCCTCCAGCCCTCTGACTGGGAATAGCTGATATTTCCCAGATAGCCACTGCTGGACATACAGGGCTCATTAGTGCAGCACTGGCTTCTGCGCTGAAGGGTTGTGAAGATGCTGTCTAAGGTCTCCGGATTGGTGTCTCACCTCTGTTTTACAAGAGTGAATTCCAGTTTGGTACCCTTGATTGGTCTTGGAGGGTTTTGTTCTTGATCTTCTGATGGTTGGAGGAGGGAGAAGGGAGATAAGGCAAATGCTTTTCAATCAGGGCTGCTCAGCAGGGCTGTGTGCTCTGGGTGCTCTGAGTGCCCAGCACCAGCTTTCAACCAGGCTGTGTTCTGTGTGCCCTGGAGCTCCACAGCTTGGCCATTTGCAGTCCCTTGGGACTGAAGGGAGCAATTGAGGACAGTGTGGAAGGGTCTGGGTCGCCTGTAATGTGGGAGGTGAGCAGAAATGCCAGAGGAGTCAGGCACTTGGAATGGGAGGGGGCAGATAAAGCCTGCGGGACTGCCTGGGAGGGGCAGGAGGGAGTGTAGGAGGCTTCACTGCCATGTCAGGGACAGGGGGACTGTAGAGTGTTCCAATTTTCAGCTTGGAGGTGGGATTTAGAACCTCAATCCTTCTTGCCTTCTTCAGGCCAAAAAAAAGGTTTTTAATTTTTTTTTTTCGGTTGAAATGCAGGTTTTATGTGAACAGGGCATAGAAAGGAGAAGTAATTTGTGTCAAATGAGAAAAGGAAATAGAAGCAAAGATATATGCTGAATTGTCTGAAATGTGGTGTGGAAATGAGTGGCCAGTTGTGGTTTGGAGCTGCTGCTGGCTGAAGGCAGTGTCCTTGCACTGAGGTGAATGAAGTTTATTAGATTTCTCTACTGTGGATGAAATTACACCCCCGAGAAGTCAAAAAGGAAGCTGTGAATCTTGGCCACTTTTAGAATCACAAATCAGTATAGCAGAGGGGAAATTTGGGATCTGATTAAAAGCAGAGAATCACAGAGTCTCTGCGAGCAAGGACTCGTGCAAAGGAGGGCTCAGCTACACGGTGCAGCTGGACCACTGCCAGCCAGCTGTGGTGCTTTCTGAGAGGGCACAGGAAGATGCTGATACTGATCAAAAGCACACAAGTCTAAGAAGGTTTTCAAAGTTTTCACCTTGCATGAAGGAAGCGCTGTCACGCTCCCTTCCTGTGGTAGGTATTGGTGTGGTGCGGCCACTGTGGAAATGATGGAGGCAACCAGGAGGGCCAACATCTGGCCATACTTCTGGGTAGTGGTGTGACTCTGGTTTCAGAACCCATTAAGTGTCCAGAGGCCTTTGGAGATGTTTGTCTTTGTCCCTATATCCTTCCATTGAACAGATACCTCCGATTTGTCTGTGTTAAGTGCTTTGAGATCAGCTGAGCTGATAAGCTTAGGGTTATGATCCTTGCAGTGTCTCTGTGGGATGTGCAGGACTGTGGTCCCTCTGCTGCAGCCAGCACTGGCCCTGGCAGGATCTGGACATCCATACCTGCCAAACCAGGCGTAGATGTAAAGATCAGAGAGGTTGATGAACTTTGTTTGGACAAAAGGCTGACTGTTTGAAGGAAGATATAAAAGGGCTGCAGGCAGTTATAAAATAAACAGCTATGAGCTGTGGTATCAGGAGGCCTGAGAGGATGCCGGCACAAGTTATTTATCTTTTTTTGGGTTTGCTCACATTTAATAAATACTAGCTAGGGAGAGCTTAAGCAATGCCTTCAGCCTCTGCTCTGTGCAGGTCAGGTATGGAGTTGGTGGAATCAGCAGAGATTCCACTAAATTCCTCTCTGAGGATCAGCCTAAAAGTGGCAATAACTCCAGCCACGCTGCCACAGGCCAGGTGGGAATTTCTTGCCACAAATGGTGGCAAAAAAGTGAGGTTGGATAGACGTGGGCCATAGTTTCTAGCCAAAACTCCACCACGTGTGCTTTTTGTGCCTGTAACTGGATGTGAACACCCTCTTTGAATTCATGCTGATTTAGAGGAAAAAAGCCCCCTTTCTAGCTGTCCTCAATGAACACCATAAAAACACTGATTTAGTTCTTTCATGGTACATTCATATGTCTTTTTTGGGTCTGGATCCAAATGGGGCTGAGCTGGAGGTAAGGTCCCTCAGTTTTTTGTGTAGGCTGGCATGGCACACTCAGGGCTCTTGTTGAGCACAGTAAACCCAGTTCCAGGTTCAGAAACCTCCAGGCAGAGACGTGCAGGTGCTCACTCCCCACTCTCATCCCCATCTGCTCTGCAGTGACCACAGACTGAGCGCTTTCTTTCCACTTCCCATTTTTGCAGCTCTGGTTTGATTTCTCAGCAGGGCTGACCTTGCTGGGGGCTATGGCTGCTCTAACAAGCCCCAGCTGCAGTTTAGGAAGGGCACCTGGAGTGAGAGCTGCCGAAGGAGGCTGTGCTTGTGCAGTTGGTGAGAAGGGGTTTGAGCCTTGGCTCTCACTTTTGGGTGAAAGCTCTTCCTCCTGGAGGATGAGGATGAGGGACAGGGTATCTTAGGCCTGAATGGGAATGGCTGAACACCTGCCTATGATGCATGACAGCCCCTTCTTTGTGACCTGGGAAGAAATGTGTGTTGGCTTTCTCATCGAAATTAAGTTGCGTGGGGTAACATAAGCACAGAGGAGGTCCGTGGAAATGATCAGAGGGCTGGAGCACCTCTCCTAAGGAGACAGGCTGAGGGACTTGGGGGTGTTCAGCCTGGAGACGAGAAGGTTCTGGGGAGAACTTACAGCACATTCCATTATCTAAAGGGGCTAAAAGAGAGCTGGAGAGGGGCTTTTTATGAGGGCGTACAGTGATGGAAAAAGGCTTGATAGCTTTAAATTGAAAGAGGAGAGTTTTAAATTAGATATTAAGAAGAAATTATTGACTGTGAGAGTGGTGAGGCTGTGGAACAGGTTGCCCAGAGAACTTGTATATGCCCCATCCCTGGAAGTGTTCAAAGCCAGGCAGGATGGGACTTTGAGCAACCTGGTGTAGTGGAAAGTGTCCCTGTCCATGGAAGGGATGTTGGAACGAGATGATCTTTAAGGTCACTTCCAACCCAGCCCAATCTGTGATTCTATGAAATAGCTTTTAGCAGCAGCAAAACAATTGTCAAATTTTTGAGTTTCAAATTTCAGTCTACATGGAGAGGGAGAGGCTCAGACATTCAACTGGGTAAGAAGAAAACCTGGGCCTTTGGGGTCCTCATTCGTATTTCATGCTCTGAGTCATCACTGTCACCCTGGGGCAAAACGTGACAAACCAGTCACAGCCCTGTTTAATTTCTCAATTTTCTGAGAACAGACCAAGTGAGGTCCCTGACCCTGGTGCAAAGGCTGAAAAAGCCCTTCTTTTTCACTGCCTCTGGCCTGCTGGGAAAGCTCTCTGCAGGGCAGGCTGGGTTTTGGTTTGACTTTCTTACCTAATACCTGCAATGTTGTGGCTGTACAGGCATGAGGAGAACTCAGAGGGATGAGAGAGCCCCAACCCCACTCACCACTGAGCTACCTGCACCACAGAAAAGGAGGATGGCCCTTGCAGTAGAGCTCAGGATGAACACTGGACTAGAGAGGTCATGAAATCACTGCCTAAATCCACCACTCCCCCCCCCACCCTCCACTTGCTATTTGAGCACATAGAGGCTCTGTGAGGAACCTGGGGTACAAATTGTGACCTCCAATAAATTTCCCTTCCAGGGACTTTCCTTGGAAAAGCTGTCAAATGAGGATATACCCAAATGAAGTGTGCCTCAACTTGTCCATCTCTTCTTGGAGTCACCAAGTGGGTGCCTGCATCATTTTCCATGCTGCCTTTGTCCCTGTTGGTGTAGTGCAACTGTGGGGATCACACTGGAGCACATCTGCCTCTCTCATTTGCAAAGGAGTTATTTATTGCCAGAGACTGCAAGATGGTGAAGTGGCTCGTGGCAGCCATGTAAAATGCCTTAACAGCTCATTGATCTGATGATCAATGATGAGAAGATGAGAAGGCATTCCTTACTGTATTTACACCACAGTTGTTTTGTTTTACAGCCTAATTCGCATCCATTCCCCTGTAACAAACTCCGAAGAAAAAAGCAGCGTTCATTGGTGTTACTCATCTGTGTAATTAAACAGTAAGTGCCTGATCTGTCAAACAGATAGAGGCTCATTTAGGTTTTTCTTGTTACGTGTTTGCTCAGTGGAAGGGTGGAGTTCCTCAGGACTGGCACAGCCCCATCAAAACCAGCTCAGTTAAAGATATGAATGGAGGTCTGGATAGTTACCCAGGCTGTTCTCACAATGGGCATGGTGCTGATTTCAGACCACAAGCACTTGCTTAGGTTTTGGGGCTGTATTAGCATCCCAAAGTTTCCCAGTTTGAGTGGGCTGAGCATTCAAACTGCTTCAGATAAAAGCAGAACCAAGTATGTCCCCCATCTCCAAGGCCTTTCCCAGGGTACTGGAGAGGATGTGGGGATGACCTCTTCCCTACTTAAAATCTGAACATGACGGTTTCCAAATGGGATTATCTTGTAACAGCTCTTTACTGTCGCTATCTTTTGCACCGGGATTGCAAATGGGGAGTGATTGACACTGATCACACCAGATGGCACTGCTATTTGATTTTCTGCCTCATAATTGGCTTTCATTTCCTAGTTGCCATGTGCTCTTTGCATTTGACAGGGAAATGAGGCAGTGGAGCTATGTGGGCACAGCTCTGTCCCAGATCACCCTGTCTGTGGAACAGCCCTGTGGAAAGCTGCATCATCCTGCTCTGACCACCTCTTTGTGGCTTCATTTGAATTCCAAGGAGATGCAGCTATGAGATTCTAACCATTGCTAGCCTGGCTTGCAGGGCTCATTTATAAGTGTTGGACAAGCTTTATCTGCCTATGTTGCTTTCTCTTACCTGGTCTGCATCCCCCACTGAGAGTGAAATTTGTTTTTAGCAAGGTTTGAAACTCTTATTCTGCGTCTTCTCAGGTAGGTTGGTAGCCAGTGAATTCACCACAACCATGAAAGACCTTCTAAACTCCTAATGACCAGAGCAGCGCTCCATCACACTACTTTGTCTGACCACTGCTGTCTGTGCCTACCTTTTCTGCACTTCAGCCTGTTGCTGGGTTTCAGCAGACCAAGTTCCTGAAGGGACACTAAAAAGGCTGAAGAATATTTGCACTGGCAGAAGATCAAGCTTTCAGGGCAGGATGCTTCAAGGGAGGCTGTACAAGCAAGGTTTATCAGATGCAAAGGATGGGCTTTTTGTGGACAACCAGAGGAGGACCTGTGAGTACAGCATTTGAAATGTTACATTTATCCAGCAGTGCTAAATGAATATACACTGAATAGCTGGGCCTGTGGGAAATAAAGTTTCCCTCCTAGAATATGTGGACAGGCATGTTAGGCCAGGCTTTTCCAGAGTCCTCACTTCTTGTGGCTCAAACTTTCGACTGTATCATGATTAGGCATTGACAGTCCTTGACACTGGTGAAGGAGAAGGAGATGTGCTGAGTAATGCTCTGGGACTTTTGTGAGTGGGTGTAATGACCAGCCTTTGCTATGGGTCAGCCTTGTGACAGTGTGACACTTCCATATTGCATAGTTCTGGTTTCATGGGTTGAGATTTTTAAGGGTTGTTTTCATGAGGTTTTTTTGTTTGTTTTGTTTCCTTAGTTTCTTTGGGAACAGTGTATCTAATTCCATGGTTTTTATGAGACACAGGACTTTAGAGAAGCGATACCTGCTGTCCCTGTGCAGGCAACAGTGGGGGCAGTGGGTAAGTGACTCAAAATGGATAAGAATCAGATTGCTGTGCACTGCTGTAAACTCAGAAAGAGGAAGTAAAACCATTAGAGATGGATCAGACCTCCCAATGCTACCCACACACATCGTCCAAACTTCTGGCACCTTGGCATATGCTTCTTGCCTTGGGTACTGCTGGTGAGTCAGGCAGACAAATGCAGTGCTCTCCTCCCTTTAGGTGCCTGTACCCTTGGTGCAAAAAGTATTTGTACTCTAGGGTTTTACATGTGTGGCTCTCCTTACCCTTCTGTCCTTTCTACCAGGACTTGTTTGACTGCAACAAGGTGTGTGTTCAGCTTTTAGTTTAGATTCCTAATGAAATGTTGGCTTGGGTGCCCAGCTTGAGAAAATTAACCTTTCAGTTGCTTGGGGAGCTACTTTTTAATTCAGAAATGTGGATTATTTGGGCAAATGAACTCCATTTTGCTGAAAGGAGACACGAAAAACTCTGGTCACTCTGTTGTGGCTGATGACCCTCACTTTGTAGAATTCTCTGTCTCTTTGCTTCTTGGGCACCCCAAACCTCCCTGAGCTGCTTTAGGTGAGGGTGGCGGCTCACCATGAGTGCTTGAGCAATTCATTCAGATTCTCCTCTCTGCCCACAGTAATAACATTTCCCAGTCTCTCTGCCGTGTCTCACCTTGGAACAGAAATAGCTCCTAACTGTATTGATACTGCAGAAGTTTCAGGTCTTTAACCTCCTTTTTTTTCTTTGCTTTCTAGAAACTTCGATTTTATCCACCCAGCAGCGTCTGCAGCTTCAACTGGGGTTTAGGAAGCTCTAAGGGTAAGAAAAGAGCAGTGCTGGGAAAAGGCCAGTGACTTTGAGGTTTTCCCCAGAGAAGGAAGAAACCCACAGAGAGGCAGGACAAGACCTCACAGGCATCACACTACAGCATCAGCCTAGGGATCCTATTCTTGCTGATTTTCCCTTAATAACCCAGGCCACTCCATGGTCAGCTTGTGAATCTGAGAGCTTAATTTAGGCTGAAATTCTCTCTTCCCCTGCATTCTGTATGCCCCTCTTCAAGCAGCAGCAGAGTCAGGAGGCAACTTGTGAACTGACTACTGTGGACAGGTTTTCATGGGCCTGTGAAAATCCATATTCATGACCCAGAATTTACTTCACTGCTTATTTCCATGTCTTGTCTCTAAATGACACAAGAAAGGAAGTTTTGGGTTTTGCATGGGCAAAACAAGGTGTCCTTCCCTTAGCCCTGTTGTTGGAAAGAGATGAATTTCTGACGGGTTTCTGAAATTCAGACCAACTTCCCCCAAACTCAGCCTAAAACGTGTTCACAGTGGGTAAAACTTCAGCCAAAACAACAGATATTTGAAAAGATAGAGGGTAGAAAACCAAGCTAAACCAAACCTTTTAAAACCAGTCCTACCAAACTGATCGGTCCTTGGCAAAATATTGCCTGCTGTTCTCTCTGGTGTTCCTGTGGGCAGCCAGCACTCCATTTATGTGATCAGGCAGTCTATATCTACAAATCCTGCTAAGCACACAGTGAACCAGAGGAGGAGGTTTATCTCAGCTCTCAGGCAATCTTGTTCTTTGTGTTCTTATTCCTTTTGATTTAAGACATGACAACAGGAAAACAAGACACCAGAGTTGTGAAATTCAGTGAATTGTTACTGTGCTGTCATTCTTGAGTAGAGGAAACATGAAAACATGTGCACGTTCCTAAGAAAGCACCTCCTCAAAACCTAAAACTAAGGGAGTAGAAATTAGAATCTCCATAAAATACATCATCTCTCTGTTTCAATCTCTGTATTTCTATTGTTGACAAAGTTTTTTGAAGTTGACTCAGCCTTCCATTGAAATCTCCAAAAATATTTACATTCCTCTGAGGGATATTTGATCCAGGACACAGAAAATCAAGAAAAATAGCCCAAGAGTCAGTATATACCTGCAGTATTTTGTGTGTCCCACCCTCTGAGAGGTGTCTGAGTGTGCACATACTCTGTTTTGTTGCTCCAGGTTCTTGTGCCACTTATCCACACTTGCCCTCTCTTGCAGATTTTGTCATACACGCTGACATATTTTTTTTGTGGAAGCAGAGTGTGTTGGCAGAGGGAGGGAAGGGCTGGCACATGCCCACATGCAGCTCTGATATCAAACTGGGAAGTGTGTGCCATCTGGGAGCTCCCAGATAACTCAGATTGGGTTTATCATAAAAGTACATTTGCAAGCCAGTTTACTGCTCCTGCCCTGGAATTAAACCAGCACAGCCATGTTGACTGTACACCTTAGAAATAAAACCAGGAAGAGAGCATTTCTACAGCTCAGACAGCAGTGACAGATATTTCAGAGTGATATTTCCTATAACTGCCCAGGAGTTTATAAGAATAACTAAGTCATCTTCCTGGAGGAACTTCAGGCAGGAGTGATTTTGCTCAGACTATTCCCAAAGTGCATTTTGGAGGCACACCTGAGCAAAAGGGCTTTTCGTGACCACATCCTGCCCTGTGACCCGCTCATGCCTCAGCCACGACCCTGGCCTGGCTGTGTCAGCCTCCAGGACCCCCATCCCACCCTCATCCAAGGGTGACAGAGACTGTCAGAGGAACAGGACAGGGGGATGCCCTATAAGTGATGCCATGATGATTTTTTGCTTTTTCTTTTATACCCCTTTTATACACTCTTTTATATAGCTTTTATGTATTCCTAGTGCTTTTAGCCCACACAGTTACAATTCTTTAAGTTTGATAACTTCCCTTAGACCCAATATTCCGTTCAGCCAAGAGACCAAACATTCTGGAAACCCCAGACCCCGAGGGCCTCTCCAGAACACATTCTGTAAACAAAGACAGGCCCATCCAGGGGGAAGGTTCCTCGGATGGGGGTCTTGCTGGAGTCCCTCACTGGGGAGTCTTTGATAGATATGCTAATTTTTGCAAGGCATATAATTGTATACACATCACATTGTGTGTGGCCATTTTCTTCGGTGGGCACTTTGGGGTGCATTTCATCGCACCTGAGGATCCTTAAATAAATATCGAGGTAAAAACCCTTTTCCCTCTTAACTGTGTTCAGCTCTCTTAATTTTAAGACCAGGAAAAGGCATCACAAGAAGTAGCAGAGCAGTGCCCTGCTTTTGTGTCTCCACCAGGTGCGCTGTGATGAGTGGGACACCCTCCCGGCTTCTGCAGCAGAGAAATGTTTCAGGGTAGGGAGCTGGAGCGGACCAGCACAATCAGTGGGTTGTGCTGGCACAGAGATGTGAGGAGAAGGTTCCCTTTTCTCCTTGGCTGCACACTGTGAGTGCTGGGCTGCTGGAAATACCCAAATTCCTCTTTGGCAACTGTCAGGCAGCTGTGCCCAAGGCCTAGGAAGGCAGGTGCTCTGCCTGGCTGGGCACACAAGCCCAGGGCTCTGCAGCTGAGCCTGATCTGGCAGTGCTGGGTCCGATCCTGGCAGGCCCAGGCACTGAGGCTGAGTGCTGGTGCCTTGAAGTGCCGAAGAGGAAAGTCTGGGTGTTTCTGTGGTCACGTAAAAGCTAAAAGAAAGCTTTTTTGAGCTGTGTCCTTGGCTTTGCATGAAGAGTTGGCTCAAATTCTTTGTTGCATCAATTCCTCATTCTTGGTCACAGTGCAGCTCCCTGCCCTTGCTTCACATTGGTATTTTCACGCTTCTTAGAAGTGCATGTTTTCTCCATTATTTATCTGGTCTGACTGATTGCCTGGGCATTATTTTGTTCCTTGTTTGGGACCTCCCACTTTGTCCTCTCCTACTCCAGTGTGATGACAGCATGAATTCTTTCGGTGTGAATGTTTCTGTGAATATAAATCCTCACCAGCTTTTGCAACGCTTCGTGTGTGCCAACATCCACGGAAAGTGTGGAGCTGGGGTAGCAAACGCTGCCACACAGTCTTCACTTGAACAAAATCATGAAGAACACTGTAGGAGATGTCTATATCTGGCTCTAGTTTATCTGAATGTCTGCTAGGAGAATGGGGCTCTCCAAAAGCAGACATCATTAATAATGAAACTCAGGATTTGTATGTGTTACTTGAATTTCAAAACTGCTTCCAAGCAGTGAGGAAAAGTATTTAGGCCTGATAATAAATAATGAATCCAGATGTTTTTGAAGAAGATGAATGTATAGCCACTGGTTGTAGATAAATCTTTTTTTTTTTTTTAACAAAGCATTTTAAAGAAGGGTACAAATTATTTCAGTAGTTTTGGACCACTGGTCCTAAGATGCTGTCTGAAATTCCAGTTCACATGTGCTCCAGCAAGGCTTTTGCTTAGAGGATGCAAGAAGCAGCATCCAATGTTTGTTTTTTCTCTGACCTACTGCTGAGTAATTGAATCATCCCAAGCACCAAGCTAATGTTTTTCCTCCCTAGGAGAACATAATGTTACCAGGAAAAGGAGATGAGGGAAAAAATCAAAAAGCCAGCTGCAGGTATTTATTCCAAATGCCGTACAGTGTGTATCTGAGACCACGAAAGAGCATTTTTACAGCTGAAGAAAATGTTCAAATAGCCAAATAGAGTGTAGCTGGGTGATGCTGAGCCCCTGAAACCTGTGGGATCTAGGAGGGTGCAGCAGACCTGGCTGATGGCATGTAAATGCAGATAGGCAACCCCAAAAGTATAGGACTTCAATTCTGGCATATTTTTCAACACTCCCAGGGTAGATAGCTGAATTATTGATGCACAGAACTGCCAGAACACCCAGACTGGCTACTGCAAACAGGATGCTGAAAGAGGACAACCTGGGCTCATTCTGACTCTCAGTGAGTACCCAAACAAGTATCCATCTCTCAGTGATGTGGATGGGCTAACTGCTTTGGGCCAGTCCCTGCTGTTGGTAAGTTTTAAATTCAATGTCCTGTGGGCAGGCAGAGAAATTAGGCAGAAGCTCCTTCTCCACTGTTCTGGGCAGAGGCTGGCTGGTCACCAGTAGATGCCAAGGTATCAAAAAGATTTTCTTTGCCAGTCTGTGTCTTGGTCTGCCTGTCCTCAGAAGAATATGGGCACTTACTGGCAGTAAATTATTTCTTTCCTAGTACTGCTGTCTCACAAGAGGAGTATCTCTGGGGAGAAGAATGGAGAGGAAGCTGCCAGACCATGGTGGGATGCATTAGCAAGAGCAGAGGCAGCACAGTTCCCCTTCCACATGAGATCAAGAGACTTGAGTTGTACAGAAGACCCCTCAGTGCAGAGAGACAGCACTACCAAGCAGGAAGCCTGGAGACTTCAGTTTCACAGATAGGGAATGCCTGTGGCTTTTGCAGCCTGTCACGTGCACATTCTCCCTTGGAGAATGTAGAAGGAACAGGAAAGAAATACAATTAGTTAAATAAAGCAAGAGTTTCCTGCATGTCTGGTGTTTGCTGCTTCCATGGACAAGGTGCTGGGGCTCCAGCAAGCATTTTTGATTTTGCAAGGAGAAATTGTGTTTTGCACAAAATAGGTGTCTTTTGAATGTCTGGTTTCTGAATAAAAGGTTCCATTTTGGTTTTTTCGGTTGATGAAATGTGTCTGTGGGGTTTCATTGAAGTGCTGCGTTTAGTTTTCCTTTTTTTTAATTTTTGGCTTCACAAAAGCTTCTTTGTCCAGAATAAAAAGAAATTTTATCTGTATTCAACTAGAGCACTGAGTGAGGCTGCATTTCACCTGTCTGTCACAATCTGTATCTCTATTATCAGTGGTCACATCAGTGACCCTGTTCAAAGCCCCTTCCAGGAAGAGCCACCCAGGTGGGGGCCGGCTGGCAGTGGTGTCATTCCGGGAGGTCTCATGCCACTGAGCTCCTCCACCCCTCACAGTACTCAGAGGTGATCCAGGTGTCCATGTGTTTGCTCTGCTGTACCAGCTCAGCTAAAGCTATTGAGTGTCATCTCAGAAGTTGCACTGCTGTGACCACTGTGATTTCAGCTGAGCTGCAGCGTCCCCAGAAAGCAGACTTTTTCTGGGTATCCAGTGGTGTCAGAGCACCAGCACAGGGTGCACACGGCAGCTGCGGTGGGGGATGCAAATTACTGTCTCCATGACGTGGGTGAGGAGCAGAAGCAGCTCTGGTGAGGCTGGTGCAGTTACACGTGCACAGCTTGGATCCGAATCCAGCCCCTGACATCAAACAGCCCCGAACTCTGAGATTTATTTTAGGATAACGCAATCACTGCTTTAAATAAAGAGTTTTAATGGGAAAACATCACCAAGGTGCAATTTCCTGCAGTTTTGAAGTGCAAATACAGTTCAGGAGAATCTCTACTTTAGCAGGGGTTTGGGTGTAATTTGCTCACTGGGTTGAAAACATACCTGCCTTCCCAGCAGGGACACAGGAACTCACCACTTCTTCAGACCTCTTGTGTACTGTGATTTGATGCTACAGTTAATCCAGCTTCAGGGTTCCCAGAACCAGAATGAAAGTACCAAATCCTATGGCCCAAAGTGCTGATGTTGCTGCATAAACTCCCTCTGCTTATCCAAGTGTGCACTGAAGGCACTGCTCATGTAGCACTGCGCTGATGAGCTTTGTGGCACATCAGCTGTCACCTGCCTTCCTTGAGCTGGAAAAACAACCAGCCCACGGTCTGACCTGTGCTTAGTGGCCAGGTGGAGAGATCAGATGCCTCTGGCTGCTGCAGCTCCCATTCACACTGCTGAGACCTGGGGTACAGCCCTGGGGAGCTACATCCAGAGCTGCAAAGCTGCCTAAAAACAGGCAGTGCAGCTCCACGCTGTGGGGAAGGAGGGGAAGCAGACGGGATTCTCCACTCACTGGCACTCAGTGGCTTCGCCTTCTGCTGGGATGCAGAGGGAGCTTTGCCGACTCCTAATACCCCCAGGTCTCCCCTTGTTCCATTCTGTGGTGTGGGACTGGGAGCTCCCTCCTTCCACAGGCTGCTTTTGCAATCTCCCCTGAGCTGTGCTGTGACTCTTGACACTTTACTTTTTTTTCCACTTATAGGCTTGGAAGACAGCAGCAGGTGACTTTGGGAGGGTATTGGACAGAGGACCAACAAAGCCCAGTGAAGGACTTTGCTTTCTATCTTCAAAGGTGTGTTTCTGCCCACAGGAGATTCCTGTGGCAAAATTTCCTGTGCTTCCATGAGGACCAGCCCTGACTGCTTTGCTGCTGCTGCCAAAACCACTTCTTACAGGTGACTGTCCCAGCTTTTAAGAGGGGGTGCCCACTGCCCATGTGGCACACAGAAATCTCTAGTACTGTGCTGCCAGGGCTGGCTCTCCACTGACTAACGCTCACTGAGGTGCTGGTGAGGTCCTGATGAGGTCCTGAGCATCGATGGCTCTGGCAGAGCATCAGCTGAGCGTGGAGTAAACCCTTTCCTCAGGGGCCAGCTGCTGGTGGCCAGGCAGTCCATGGTGCAGCAGGTAAGGCTGGTGATGAAACCAGGCTGCCTGTGCCGGGGGGAGACGGCTGAGTACTGCCGAAAGACATGTCTGATGCAATATTCCTGGGAAGTGTGGCAAAGGGACACTTGTGGGATCAGTCAGGCTTGGCTTCAGCAGGGATAACTCACAAGACTGACCCAAACAAGTTGCTGCTCTTGAGTGGCAAGTGCTGAGTGTGTTTTGGGACATCCAGCAATGGTTAGCAGCTGGTTTCATCCTGAATGGTTTTGCCTTGGTTTGAACTTCTCTCAGGCTGCCCCTGGAAGATCACCAAGTGAACAGTGCAGCAACACACACTTTCAGCCTGGTATTGTCAAATGGGTCCAATTGCTTTTCTATTATTTTGGCTGACAAAGCCAGTTGTACCCTGTCAGTGTCACAGCTTCCAGCGAGCTGTCTGTTCATCTCTGCCCCTGAATGTCATCAGCAGTGACATGGATCCCTGAGAGTCTTGTTAGTGTGTCTTGCTGGCGGCATCTCTACTTTTGATCCCAAGTGACAGTCTCAGCCATCTGTACTTGGATCCTGGCACTCCTGGCAAGGCAAGGAGTCCACTTTCCTTGCCTAGGAGCTTATGCCAATCTCCAACATTGCCATCCAACACTGGGGGTATCCTTTTTTCCCGTTTCCCACGTCAGGTAAGGTTTCTTTGGTGGTAGACACTTGGATGGAGGTGTGTTCAGTGCACTATTTAGCTTGCTTGGATCTGTTCAAGTGCAGCTTGACTGCTGCCCTGATAACTGTGCAATGGCTGGAGGCTGTCTTGAACCATTTGTTGTGCTGCTTTTATTATATTGTCTCTTAACATGCTGCCTACTCAGGAAGGTGCCTGCTGACTGCTCATGTGCTTGAAAACTGGAATCTTTTAGCAGCTTGGAGGTGAGGAGATTGGGGATGTAGTCTGCTTTGGCCGCATGCTTTTATTCTGCTCATGTTTTCACCATATGAATATTTCATCCCAGATCTGGTCTCACTTGGATTGCAGAGTTACACAATTTTACTGAAGCTGCTGCATCCAATACCAATGGCAGCCCTGTTGCTTCTTCCTGTCTCAGGATTATCACATCCCAGATCTGGGACTCAGCTGTGCAGAGTCCACTCGTGGCAGCTGTCTCTCAGGCAGCTCTGCAGCGTGGCGTGACACCTCTCCAGGCCCCTCTCACCCGCGGGGCCATATGCAGTTGTGTCACGTGCTGCCAAGGAAGGTACTTTTAGAAGGCCTGAACATCTTGTGTGTAATTTAGAATCTCCTCAGGGGTATTTGGATCCTGCCAAGCTTTAATTTTGCTTTGTTTAATCGCAGGTTTGGTTTGTTTTCTGTGTAATGTTGTGAAATGCCTGGGAACTCACCCTGCTTACCATCAGTCTCTGTGCCTGTTTGCCTTCTGCTTTCTTCTGAATTCATATCACTTCAAATCAGTACTACCTTTTTCTCCCCTCTTTCTTGAAGCTTGGACCTAATGATTTCTCTTGCAGTACTTACTGTTGATCTGTGTATCATATACTGATAAACCCTGCCCTTCACCATTCAGAAGTAAAGCATTTGCAGTGCATTTTTTCTCCACCAGATTTTCCTCCTCTGCTTTGTCCTTTGTCCTCCTCTGCATTTCCTTGTAAATAACTTCTGGTGCTGTTTTTCCATGTGTTTCTGGGATTTTCCAGGCCTGTTTAGTGAACCAGCTCTGTGTCTGTTTCATGCAGGCTGGCTTTGGAGAGGGTCTTTTTAGTTATATCTGTGCACATTTCCAGCTCTCGTGTGGCAAATGGAGTTCCCCTGAGCATTTCTGGACACTACCCTGGCATCTTGGTGCTGTCTCTGCTGCCTGTTAAGTACAGGCTCTTTCCCCTCTGCTGTGAGCCCACAGATCCTTAAACAAGTGACTCTCTGAAGCAAGTGACTGTGTTTGTCCTGGCTGTGTTGTGCCCCTGCCTTACCCAGGAGGTCCCAGGAGCACATTTTCATGGTGCTCCTGTGGGGGTGCTGGCTGTGTGTGTGCAGCAGAGGAGCTGCAGAGTGTCCCTCTGCACGTAGGCACACACAGCTGGCAGCTGCTGCCCCTCCTCCTCGATATGACTCCAAGCAGCAGCTTTGGGCACCGGCCCCAGGAGAGAGCAGGGATGGCCTGGGAGGGGCATGAAGCTCTCCAGAGCACCAGGATGCTGCTGGGAGCAGGGTTGCAGTGCTGGAAAGTGACTGTGAACTCAGTGGTTGCAGAGCTCTTGAGATGTACAGCCAGAGCTAAAAGCGAGCGGGACCTGAAAGCCACTGGTCACTCTTGCAGGTGGTGGGAGGCTGTGTCATGGTGTGGGCAGAGCAGTGTGATGGGACTTGGGCTCAGCTCTGCTACTGCTTTGCTGAGGGCCCTTAGCCTTGTCACTGTGCTCCCCAGACTGAAATGTCTGCCCATTACATGGGGATTTTGTGGCTTTTTTGTGGTGTGTTTTAAGAGTGGCGGATTGACAGCTGTACAAAAGATAAATCTTATTCTTTCATCAATGTTTCCTTCAGCAGGGCTAATCCTAAGCTAGCCACTGATCCAGATGCTCTTGGAATCGACTGGGAGTTTATGCATCAGTTCCTTGCTGACATGCTGTCACATCCAAATTGTGATTTATGATTCTAATGCTCTCTCAACACCTTTCTAATTTTTTAATAAAGATACTTTACTGAAGTATTCAACTTCAAGCCCAGCATTATCCATGTGTTTAAGATATAAACAGAGTAATTGGTGAAGCAACAATTTCATTCAGTTTAACAGTTTAACAGACCAGCAAGGCTGAGAAACAAAACCCCAGAGCTATCCCCAGGTGGGGAGTCAGGAAAGCAGAACAGCAGATTAGTAACTGCTCCTCTGGTGTCTTCTTACTACACCAACATTATATTGGCAAGGAAATTGCAGGCTTCCCTCTCTGACATAGTTATGGTGATAAATCAGGTACACAGAAGAACTAATGATGAAATTAAATGGAGTTATGAATATATATAAGATATCTTTCCCAAGGTCAGCTCTGGATGACACGGCAAAGACATCGTAATGACAGGTGAGTGTCAGTCAGTGGTGGGCAGCATGTTGCTGGAGCCTGAGTGCAAACCTTTGTTCAGGGAGTACAAAGAGAAGGAGGAAGATGGGAGCTTTGAAGTTCACGATATCTCCCTCTGGTCTCAGAGGAGCCCTGTTTTCAATAGGGAATTTGGCCTCTTGCCACCCTGGTGCTGAAGCCCTGTACCCCTCACATAATGTGCTTTGTTGGGAAGCCATGCAGGACTCGAGAGCTGACCTCTGGGTGCCACAGACATACATCCTGTGGGGACATCCACTGTTTCAAGGCATGGAACTTGGGCTTTCTGGATGCTACTCAGCAATTCAGGAGGCAGTTCAGCCTACCTGGCCCCATCCCAATCTCCCCTGTATAACCTGGGGCAAGTAATTTAGGTCAACATTTCAACAGGGGTGATTTTTATATTCTTTTTTTAAGCACCTTCATGTTTGATTGTTTAGCTTTGGGCAACTAAACTGGATTCAAGCCAAAGCTGATAACCTCAACTCTGCAAGAAGAGCTCTCTGAAGTAGTATATCCTAAGCACAGGACTCAAAATTGCCAGTCACTTCTGAAAAGCCTGGTCTTACATCCTCTGTCTCCCAGTTCTCTGTGGCGCACAAAGAGATAACACTGCTTCCTTTGCCTCCAGGAATGCTGAGGGCATGGACACAGTAAAAGTAGAAGGTCACTCTCAGACTCAATGGATCAAAAAAAGTCTTAGGTAGATTTTTTTTTTTTTTTAGATTTGATTCCACTTCCAAAATCTCTGTAATTACTACCATACAGAAGCTATACAGCTCTGCAGGCTTTGCCCCACAAGTGTCTCCTACATCATTCCAGAGGAGCTGCACACCCTGCAGGGAAACACTTTGTGAAGTGGTTCTTGAGAGACGTCCCTGTGCTTTCTAAGTGATATGAGAAGTTTCCTCCATTTCACCAAATGACCTTGCCCCGAGCTGTAGCTCTGAAGTAAAGTCCCTGCAAGTTGTATGTATGCAGCAGATTTTTGTCTGTACTATTTTTCCCAGCGAGGATGTCCTTTTCTAAGGTGAAGGTATTAAGCCGCTCAGTTTCCATTTCACTTTTGTTTGCAGTTTGTAGAATAAGTGGAAAGGAGCTGTATTTGCTTTTTAATTGTTGAGTGGGTGGATCTGGTTTCTACCCCATAGCAAAGAGAGGAGAGGGATGCTCTCAGAGGAGCGCCTGGGCTGTCCCACCTCTGCAGGAACTGGGAGCTGCTGCTTCGCGGAAAGGAAACATGTTACAAGCCGATGTCCCTTGTGTCAGGGCAGCGAAGTCCAGCCTTGTGGGAGTCAGGGGTGGGAGAGCTGGCGGCGGGGTGGGACTGGGCTGTGAACATGCCCCTGCGTCTGAACTCTGCTTCTCCAGGCTGAGACCGTGCTGTCCCAACACCGTGGGCGGATGGAATGGGTCCCGCGGCCACCCACGGGGACATCGCAGCTCCGTGCGCTGGATCAGATATTGACCCTGCTTTTTCTTCTCCTCATCCTCCCGAGAAACTTCTGGGAAATGAGCTAAGATGTGGGCATTTTTATTCCCCTTAGTTTCCAGCCCTTGGAAAGTGCTTCCCGGCGGGAGCGCGGCTCTCGCGGGCCCGTCTGTCCCCGTGTCCCTGCGGTCCCTGCGGTCCCTGTCCCTGCGGTCCCTCTCCCGGGCTCAGGGCCGCAGTAGCCGGCTCGCAGCAGCAGAGGGAGACGGAGGCCCGGCCACGGGCTGGGGCTGCGCTGCCCGCGCCCCTCCGCTCGCTGCTAAACCACGAACCAGCAGCATCATAAAGCGTGAACGTGCGCCTGATTTTTCAGGCGTGAACTGCCTTTGCCTCTAGTGCCAAGCATCATGTACGTGGGACTTTTAGCAGGTAGGGAAACACAATGTTAACAATGTTATGTACATTTTTGCAATTCCCATCTCAGTGGGAGGCAAATTCGGAGGTAGAGGAGATTTCCAGCCTGCTGTTTACAGGAGACAGCACTCTCCCGAGAGAGAGAGAGGAAAAAAAAAAGAAGGAAAAAAAGAAAAAGAAAGGAAAAAATAAATCTCCAGAGAAAAGCAGTAGGAAGAAGCCAGTAGCTGCTGATTAAGGATCACAGCACAACCGAGAAAGCACAGCCTTGTAGGGCTGGCTTTGGGCTCAAGCAGGAACGAGGTGCCGTGGTGGTTTCTGCCTACTCCCCTGTCCCCTAGAAAAAGTTTTGCAGCCACTCCAAAGTTCCAGCCCGCAGGTGCATGCTGCTGCAGGCCGGGGTACCCCTTGTCCTTGGAGCATGCTGCTGGTGTGAGATGAAGCTGGAACTGTTGTCAGCCCACATCAAATCCCAGATGAAAGTGGGCTCTCTGCAGTAATGGGGGATATTACTTTAAATGGCTCAATAACACTACAGCTTTGCTATCTCCTACACCATAATATATAAACTCTTTTAAGGATCTAGATAGAATTTCTTTGACATTTCCTCAAATTGCATTGTTTTAAGGTACCTTTGCATTTTTATTGGCAACCCAGTTGTAATAGATGCAATCCATATAGCATTGATGCTGCTTTCTAGGAGATGCCTGGTAGCTGTGAAATATAAACCAATAAGGTCTTGGACTATAGCGTAATCTTATCAGCAGAATTCAGGTAAAGTGGGGCTGAAATTGTGCTACTAACAAGTGTTTCCAGCCATCACTGCCGTGATGAAATGGGATGGAAAAATCAGGAAATAGAGCTGTGTCTGGATCCACACAGCTCCTGAATGCAGCAGCACAGAGAAAGGAGCTGGCTGTGCCTGGCAGCAGCCTTGTGATTAAAACAAACAGTTCCATGCTCCTTGTGCGCTGCAACCCCAACCCTACCTCAGTGAGTCTCCCAGGCCAGGAGACATAAATCCTCTTCAACTGCAGAGACAAACTGCAAGTGATCGCAAGAAAATGGTGATAGTTTGCTGATATTTTTAGGTACTCCTCTCCTTCTAGGTTAAGAATGAAGTGAGGCCTGTCAGTGCCTTGGGGATTGCTGTGGGTATAAGCCAGCACCTCAATTTATTTCAGTTCCTCTAGGAGCAGAGATACATCATTGTGGCTGCTGAGATCTTGATCTGGATGTACAAAATCCACCCTAAGGGCTTGCCAGTATAATCTCTTAGTGCCCCCATCTCTCCTGTCTAATGTTCTACCCCACGGTGCTGTGTGATTATTAGGCAGCTTATACAGTGTAGGTTAAACTGGAAAAACCTCTGTTTCTTAGCAATTTATAGCCCCCAATTATTGGGGTCTTAAGGTCATGCAAGCCTATGTGCATAAGGTAGCTCTTTGGACAGCAGGAGGTGACTACTTGGAAATTACTGCATTTAGCTCAGAAATTTAGCTCATAAAGAAAAGCAGAGAGATGCTTAAAGGACTCAATTCTTGAAGCAGGACAGCTGGAAAAATTTAAGATATATGTAGCCTCTTTGCTACCTCTGGTCTTTTGAGGGCTGAGTTGTGTTCACCACAGTCGTCTGGCTCTAAACAGCTGCCTTAATGGTCGTGCCCATGGCCTGATATCCATGCTAAGGGAAGCCAAATCTGCTGGTTATCAGTACCTAAAGGGTTTTGCCTTCTTGCCTGACATTTGTGCATCTTCGGCTCTAAGATTTCCTCACACCCCAGTCCTGTAGAGCCAGGCTGCAGCAGTCCTTCAATCCCTAATCCATCAAGGAGGGAGGCAGTGCCCACACGTGTGCAAAAATGGTCTCCCAGATATTGTCTCCAAACCTTTTGTCCAAGTCTTTTTGTGCTGCATTGCTGTTAAGCAAACATCCCTGCTGTCCAGATGTACGTGCTATAGTGCTGCCCCTCTCCTCTGCTCCTCACGTGGTCCTGGAGCTGTGAGATGAGGTCAGCAGTGTCACTGGGGCACTTGTACATCCCTTGCATCGTTATTTGTTCCCAAGGACTGTTCTCTAACTGTTTAATTAGTCCCTTCAGTAATGAACCGTACACTGTTTGTTGTTCTCTTTCAGTTGGTATTTACCCTGTGGGAATCGGGGGCTCCTGAGAGCTGTCACACATCAGATTGTTATGGGGACCCTGGGGAGAGGAATCATGTGTGGGCTTTGGTAATGGCCCGGGCAAGAAGGGCAATAAACCAGTCCCAAACCCCTGCTTTTAAATACTGAGAGAGAGAGAGACGGGAGCTGGTCTAGGACTGTGCTTTTTAGCTGGTGATCCCCATCCCTCTCTCCAGTGATGCCAGGACCTGTGCATGCACCTCCCCTCAGCTGCCACAGTTGCAGGCTGCCAGGAAAAGCACAGCAAGAGTTGCTTGCCAAAATGTGTCCAGCCAGAGACAGTAGGATGGTAGAGAGGCGACAACCAGGGCCCCACAACCAGCAGCAATGATGCTGGGCTGCAAGCACATATGTGGCACTCAGGATGATGGGCTGCTCTCAACAGCCTGAATCTCCCAGTCAGGTATTTCTGGGATGACGAGGCCTTGAATTTTTGATGGCCTGCCAGAAGTTAACAGCAAACCAACCCCTATGAAGGTGCTCCTTTGATATTTTTATTGCTTGATATTCAGAAGCTTGCTGTGGCCTCAGTCCTTGAATTTTCCTCGAACCCCTGTCGGAGCAAGCAAAGCAGCCACTGACTTCAGTGTGAGTGTGGATGCAGGAACTCCTTCACTGGCCAAAAGAATGGCATAACATGTGGTTGTTCTGCTCAGGTGCTTCATATTGCTCTCAACTTTCATCACTACATACCTAAAGAAATGCCAGTTCTTGCAGACTGATGGATTTGAGCATGCCAGCATTGCTAAACACTCTGTTTAGGATTTTTAAACATTTAATTTGTAGTGATGGAGACTAAATTGAGAATTAAAACCGTGCACATCAGTCCCAAGGGAGTTTCCCTCTTCCCTCCCACTCCATCTGGAATGAAGAGGAGTTGGAATTATACATGAATTAATGAATAAGTAATAGAGAGTCATACAAATAAATTACAGATGCAAGGATTTTTTTTTTAAATCATCCACAAGTTAATATTTATTTATGTAACTTGCAGAATTCCAGCCAATGGCTGCATAAATATTAATTACTAATTAAAATTTAATAGCAAAGCAAAACCCCTGTATTTGCTAAATGTATGTATTAAAGCCATCATTATTTGTTTGGACAATTAGGTTTGTTTGGGACTTTGGTCAAGCAGTGACAAGAATACAGTTTTAGAGTGGAGGACATCCTGGATTAATCACGTTTTTTGCTTTGATTGCAATTGCTCAAAGAGAGGATGAATTAATTATTTTTTTCCATCCCATGAGGAGATTATAACAAATTTAAAAAGAGCCCTCAGCAAAACAGGGGCATCTCTGTACTCCCAGTTGTGCATCCCCGCTACATATTTGACAGATTTCCAATACAGAGGGGAGGAGGAGGATGAGGAGGAGGACGGGGATCGGCCATCAGCCTGCAGTGGTTGTCCCCATTTAGAGCAGCTGATTATCCGGCCTGTGGTGGCACTTTCCGATTTGTGTGTCTCCTGGCAGCCCAGAGGCTCCCCTGCAAGTGCTGGTTTTGCAGGTTACCATGAGCCATTCTGCATTAATGTCCCTGTGCATCGCTTTATGGTGCACATTGCTAAACCCACCTGGGAAGGAGGTTTTCAGGGATGAGCTTTCCTCTTCTGCAAAGAGAGGGAGGTTGGAAAGCTGGTGAGTCTGAGTCTGATGCCTTTTCCTGGTCTTAAAATTAAGAGAGCTGAACACAGTTAAGAGGGAAAAAGGATTTTACCTCGATATTTATTTAAGGATCCTCAGGTGCACTGAAATGCATCCCGAAATGCTCCCCGAAGTCCCCACCGAAGAAAATGGCCACACACGATGTAATGTGTATACAATTATATGCCTTGCAAAAATTAGCATATCTATCAAAGATTCCCCAATGAGAGATTCCAGCAAGACCCCTCAGTGAGGAACCTTCCCCCTGGCTGGGCCTGGCTTTGTTTACAGAATGTGTTCTGGAGAGGCCCTTGGTGTCTGGGGTTTCCAGAATGTTTGGTCTCTTGGCTTAACGGAATATTGGGTCTAAGAGAAGTTATCAGACTTAAAGAATTATAACCATGTAAGCTAAAAGCACTAGGAATACATAAAAGCTATATAAAAGAGTGTATAAAAGAGGTATAAAAGAAAAGGCAAAAAATTATTGTGGCATCAAGTCCTGGCAGTGCCGTGGCTCAGATCTGGGGCTTCCCTGTGGTGTCTCACACTGCTTCACTGGTTGCTCTGGTTCTGCTGTTTTCTTTCTGTGTTGTCCTACTGCTCTGATTAGCTTGTGAAGGTTTCTCAGTGCTATGGTTAAATCAGGCACTGTCCCCTATGATTCAGGCTGGCTGTGACCTTCCTGGTTCCCAAATGGCTCTTGTTGGTGCCTTGCCATGATTTGGGGTCCCTGGGCTGCGACTCCCTCAGGCTCGGGAGAGGGAAGCCAGTGGAGCAGCTCTGACTGCCAGAGACCCAAGAGTAAACACAGGCTGGTGGTACAGCTGGGAAAGGGGAGATTTTGCTGAGCTGGGGCTTCAGCAGCACTTGAGCTCGGCTGGTGTAACGTGAGGTGAAATTGCCACGTGGTGCCGCAAACATCCGAGGGGTAAATCATCCTAAGATGCTCCTATGAATGCACCTATGGGTAAAAGGTGGTTTATAGGTATCTATGAATTTTTAAAGGGGAAAAAAAATCCAGCCAAAAAAGGAGTGCTGGAATTCTGTGTAATCTCATGCAAAGAGCTGGTGGTTGTGCCTGTGGTCCATCCCTGCTCTGGGGGAGTCAGGGAGGTGCAGTGGCCCTGTGGTTTGCGTTTGGATTTGTGCTTTGCAATTTTGTTCTTTTAAGCCAGTGATTATGGACTTAAGCTGCTGAGACAAACTCTGAGTAAAGCACATCAGTCCATTTCATCCTGGTGGGGAGTCAGGGTCTGCCTCCCAGTCCTACCCCACTGCGATTCCCCAGGCCCGTGATCTGTTGTAGGTAAGGTCTTGGAAGTCAAAGAGGTGAGACCCAGTGCTCCCTGGGAAAGCTTTTGAAGGCTCAGGGCTTTAATAAGGGTAGAGAGCAGATAAAACATTTATTGCAGTGCTTTTTAATTTGCCCTCATTTAATTACAGGGACACTACTGGTTAAAGAATTTATTAAGCAATTTTCTTACCCACTTTGAGACTGGTGGAGCATACAAAGACATGAGTTGATTAAACCCAGCCAGGTTTCACAAAACTTTCTGAAATTAGTAATCTCTAAGATCTGAAAAGACAAGTACATGGCTCAGAGTTCTATGCAATAGGCCCAGGTACCTCCCCAGTGAACTCTCCTGGACCCTGTGTGCTCTTTGGTTCAATAATAGTGGAGGGCCATTGAGCATGTCCATTTTAAGCAGAAGGAAGATTCAGAGACAGGAAATAAATTAATCTGGTTACAAGCACAATAAAACAAAGTGCACAAATTTAAATGTAAAACACTGAAAATGTACCAGAAGTAATAAAGACAAACCAGTGATAGGAGTCCGAGCTGAAGTCCTGGCTAATTCTGTAGTGCGAAGATATAAAAGAAAATCAATACTAAAAAAAATGGGACCTTTATCACGGAACCTGTTAAATGGTGTATGCAACAATTTAAAAGAAATTACTTGGGAGCTAGAAGTGCAGCAAAGAAACATCTGAATAATTGACATTTAAAGAATTAACATAAAATTATTCCAAGATAGCGAGGAAAGTAGTCAAGCACTCGTCTAATGCACATGTAAAACCAGGCAGCTTTTACAGAGCACCCTCAACCTTGAATGCATCTGCTTAACCATTAGCCTCGTGTCCCAGCTCTCTACAGGCAATGTAAGCACTCACTAATGCATGGACCAGCCTGTTTAGATCAGGGTTTTTTTGTCTTGTCCTTGACCTCACTACTGGATGATGAAATGACAGGCAAACATGCTCCATCTCTGCTCCTCCCGATACCATGGGCAAAATTCCTGATGGACAGAGAATTAAATCAGCATCCCCTGAGTAAGCCACTGCTCCTTTGGAAAATGGATTTCTCTGTCAGTGGTTGACATCAACAAATACAAGATGTTATGGTGTTGCCATGCATCCTTCACTGATCAAATGTTTATTTCAGTATGGTGCTCCCCTTTTAATGGCGTGTCGCAGATGTTTGTTAAACAAATACTCATTATTTAAGCAAGACAAAGTCTGTCCTTAATTTCTTCTCAGTTAACTCTTCTTTCTACAGCTGCTGCAGGTAAAAATCAGGAGGCAATACTAATGCTGGTGTGCAAAATTAGAAATATTTTGGTGTTTTAATGACTATGCAGCGATCTTGTGTTGGATTTTGGGCTCCCCAGGCAGTTTTGGACTGACACAGCCCAACAAGGACCTTTGAACACACAATAAGTGAAGGTGCCCTGGTGCAATGAAATGCTGATGGCCGAGCTGATGCCTGTGCAGCCACTCCAGCCGGGAGCAGATGCTCACAGACCAAGCCCTCCATCCTTCAGGCAGTGAGATTAAGATTCTCTCTTCACTGTGTGATTCCCAGCAAGGCTCAGAGCAATGGGCCACAGCACTGCCAGCTCCTGCTCTCTCCTTTCCTGCGTGCATGAGGAGCAGTTGGCTCTGGCTGACACAGGCTGTCCAGGGAGCACGGGATGGGAACATCTTTATCTGCTTTGATCAGCGCGGAAGAGGTTTTGTCCCTCACTCAGACGAAGATTCCCAAGTGGCTGAGGCTTAACATCCATCAGACCTTCTCCCTCTTTAATAAAATATACACATTCACCTAGATCCCATCCCACAGCTGCTGGGCTGGCGTTTTGCTGCGAAGAAGTGCAGGCAGCGCAACATCTGAGCACGGAGCACACCCAGGAGGCAGCTCCTGACATTTGGGATTCAGGCTGTCGGCAAACTCTGGCGTGCCTCGAGGACTCTTTTGCACAGGCTTTACATTCCCAGAGTTATCTTCAGAAGGAGTGGGATGTCACTGGCCAGGAGATGGGGGTGTTATTATAGATCTGTGGGACACGGCTGAAAGCTGATTGACATGAACCCAGCACCCGGTCATGCCTGAACCAGTCCCTCTCTCACACGGATTATGTGGCTTCTCCATGGGCTCAGCCTTTGCATTTGGGACACATGACCTCTCTTTCCTCTGCTTGTCCTTGTATTTTCCATGACAGTTTCAGGAACTTGCATTTTGTTTTGAGATCTTACAGTTCTGTGTAAGGTAAACTTGGCTCCTGGGTTTAGAGGCTACCATGAGAAGACCTATATGCAGTGATAGGATTGCAGATTTCTGTGAGAAACCAGGCTGAAAAGGAAGTCAGGAGCACAGTGATCCCTAGAGGAATCAGAAAAAGCCCCACAGTTTTGCCTACGTGTGGAAGAGTGTTGAAGTCTGGAAAGAGCCACACGCCTGGAGCCTGGATATGCGTGCCCTGCTGTGAGCTGGGGCTGCACTGAAAAGCCCCTTGCAAAGCCCAGACACAGCTCTGGTGTGAGGGATGAGGCTGGAAAATCCCAAACCAGGAGCACTGTACTCCATTTTCCATTTCTTGGAACACAGATAACATATTCAAAGACGTTCATACCAATACTTTTGTCTGCTTCCATTTCCTTTTTTTCTCCCCATCTACAATTATGATACATATTCAGGGCTATTTTTTCCCAGGCATGAGATTTTTCTCCTCTTTTTTTCCTTTTTATAAGTACAGTTTCTCTAACGATATTTTAAAACAAGATGGATTCATCCATGCCTTCAGTTTTACTCCATTTTACTTGAAGTTTTGTGAGTGCTAGTTCTCTGTTTTACAGTATAGCTAACTTGGGGGCTGGGATGTGTTAATTATTCAATGATTTAAATGAAATATCAAAGGAGTTTTTATTGATTTGCATATAAAAGTTATGAAACCAAATATATGGCACAACAGACAAATTAGTAGGCCATAAAAAGCATGAGTGAATTACTGTTTTATTAAAGCTTTAAGATAACATGCTGTGGTATCTGAACAGAAAGGTCAAAAGGAAAGAAAAAAAGGGAAAATTTAAATGTGTGCACATTAATGGACTGGGGAATGTGGCTTTACTAATAACTTCTGTGCATAAAAATTTATATTTTTCAACACAGCAATCATTTCTTTCACCCTGTTGGGTATTTTAAATGTGCTCCTGTGTATATAATATTAATTTAGTCATAAAATAAAAGGCAGTAATTCAGACAGTAGCCCGTGTGAGCTATTAAATTCAAAGTACCGTGTGAAGTATTTGTGGTTATGGTTCCTCGCAGCTCTGTATGAGACACAAACAAACCACTCCTGACAAGATGAAAGTGTTTGCTTTCAACATACCTGTCTGTGCTCAGTTTGGGTTCCTGCATTTCCTTATTGAGACCTGACACCACCTCTGATTAGATAGTTTGGGCATAAATGATAAGAATGTTCCTTGGGAAAAAAAAAGGCACAAAAGGAGAACTTGTGCAATAGACAAGCTTTAGAGGGGGAATGTACATTCTGTGAGTCTATCTAAACTAGCTAATGTTACAGTTCACTTCTTTTTATGCCAGACCATCGAGCTTTGCTGCCTTAGGAGGTGAAAAGATGTTTTTACTTGTCCTGCTCATTCACTAACACGGGGCTGAAAGTTAACCAACAGCAAATGGGCTTGACTGTGAGGCCAGTGAGCTGTGTAAAACATTTCCATGTTGTCTCTCTCAGAAAAGCTCGAAGCAAATATTCCATCCTCTGCAGAAGCAAATTAATACACAGCAATTAATCAAAATTCTTCTCACTTGCCTTCCCTGTGCATGTACACTTGCATTAAGCCTTGGAGTGCCTGGTTGCTCTCCTGTTAAATGTGTCTGTGCTAAGACCCAGCACAAGCACTTCTCAGCAAGAAGAAATTAAGCCCAGCCCCAGGATGAATCCTTCAGAGACTTGGCTCAGTGCCTGCAGCTCAGCTCATGTGTCAGTGTCCAGCCTTAATGGTACTGGTGCAAACACTCAGAGACTCCTGGTAAAACCATCTTTATGGATTCTCTCTATATTAGGATGTATCACCACACAGCGTTTCAAAGCCATCTCTCCCCTTTTAATATGAATGTCTTGGACAGAGATTTCATCCTTGCCTCCCTTCCACCCTGCCCTCCCACCTCTCTTTACAGACAATCCAAATCTGCTGCTAGGAACAGCCCCTGATACGGTGGAGTCTGCAAGGAAAAATAAGATTTCCATGGATCCTGCTTCCTACAACACACGCAGCTCAGAGGCCACACAGCAGAGTGTCCTCTAAAGCCATGTCCAGACAAAGTGCAGTCATGTGGGGCAGAGGGTAAGCATTTGCCACAGCTGAGACACAGCAGCAGTTGCTTACACAGCATCTCAGGTCCGCAGTTCCCCAAAATAACTGTGTGGTATTAATCGAAGACAGCCAGTAAAGCAGTAAGAATTACTTCCTTCCTCCAGCACTTCCCCTTGCCTTCTAAGGGCAGTTTGAATGCAGTTGGTGAGTTCAGTGCAGGCTTTGTATGTTTGATTCCTAATTGGGGCACAGCTGAGTAAAGAGGTTGATGGCTCCTGTTTGTTCCTGCCCCTCTGTCGGCTGGCTGTAGGGGATGAGCAGGCTCCTGCAGGTGCCACAGCAGGATGGATAATGGGTGACCTTCCTGGTAGCCTCAGAAGAGCCCCAGCCATGTGTCTCAGTCTTCCACAGCTGTAGCCGGGGCTGGTGGCCCGTCCCAGGCTCCTTGTGGTGGTGCCAGCCCAGCTTGAGCTCCTCTGCAGTGCCCCAGGCTCACCCTGGGAGCCTCTGCTCTGCGCTGCCTGCGGGTCCTGGGGTCTCTTGGACCAGCCTGCATCTGACATCACAGCTGCCTTCAGTGTCCCCTGCACCTCGCTGTCACCCTCATGGATACCAAATTGTCTTGCAGGGTGTGAGAGATGCTTCCACCCAAATTCATCCCTCCTGTAAATCAGACAGTGTAGGGATGAATTTGGGATGAATTCTATCCGTGACAGAACCCTGGGGTTCCTCAGCCAGCAATCTTCCCAGACAATGGATCCTGTTTGTCCTGAGACTACCATCCTGTAGAGAAGCCTGGGAGAGCCATTACCAGCATGCTGCAGGTGGTCTGAGGGCAGCTGTTTAAGAAATTTGTTGGCTTCAGTGAGGAAGAGATCACAGCTTGGCAGGGGGAAATTGCTGCAGGCCACCCCCATACCTCAAATGAAGGGTTAATTTGCCGCCAGGAGAGAGGAGATGTGTGTGGGCAGGCACAGCATCCCCACATCTGTGGTGAGTCAGACACCGCAGAGATTCAGCCGGCAGACACGAAAGGGAGAAGTAGGTCAGGGCACACAAAGACTCCGAGGGATCCATCTGCCGGGTCAGAGCAGCGGGGAGGCGGCAGCCGAGAGGGGATCTGACCTCCTGCGTGTTGATGTGCAGAGCAGCGGGGAGAGCGCCCATCATCCCGCAGCCTGGCAGAGGGGTGACGCTCAGGACTGGCAGCTGGAAAGGCAGGTAGCTGGGGAGAGGCAGGCACGTGGCCGGGCTCCACCTGGACAAGCAGCCAGAAAAGATTGTGAAGCGATGGGGAGTCCTTTAATTACGTGCTTGCTGCATCAATTAGTAAAGACAATGGCACTGGGCTGTCTAGTTTAATTGCAGAGCCAAGGAGGAGGGCATCTGACATGGGCACCCTCAGCCTCCCTGGGGACAAGGCAAACCCAAGTCACCCTGAAGTCTTGGAGGGAGCCGCAGCACAGCCTCTGCCTTCCCCCTGCTGCCTTACTGCACTGAGCAGCATCCTGTGCTGGGAGCAGGTGAGGTCCATGCGGGCCTTGGCCACAAGCTCTGGAAAGGCTCACCTGAAGCTGTGAATATGCACAGAGTGAAATATGGGATTTAGAAACCAAGGTTCAGGAAGGGAAAGGTCAGTGTTTTAAACAAAAGACATTTCCCTTTCCCTAGCAATGTTAATGCAAGTGTAGGTTGTTGTATCACTGACTTATTTATTTCTTTGCCTTTTCGGCAGACTTGTGGTATTCCAAGCCTCAAATAATGATATACTTCCCCCTACCTCTCAACCTGGCCTTTATTTCCCAGGCTGTTCAAGTGCTAACCACCAGTGGTTGTCCTAAAGGGTGTGTCTGGTCTTGATGGCTGCATCTGGCTCAAAGTAGATTTGGGGGAGCCAGATAAGAGCACAATAGCCAAGGACTATTCTGAGCAATGCATCCACCTAACCACGGTGCTGGTCTAGGTCCAATTCAAGCCAAGCTTGAAAGAAACTAACATCTGTAGTCTGTATGCAAATACGACCATGACTCCATTATCTTACTCCACAAAAAGTGGACAGCCCAGGGCCTGTTGAGCTCTCCTGCACAGGCAGAGTGTGTTCCAGGATTTCCCCTTCAGTAGGGGCATCTTTCAAAGTGCCTTCCTGAGGCTTAGAAATTCGTTATCACATCAGATGTTCAGGAAGAGAATTGGGAATATGTGCACTGAAAGTTTGAAATCTTAACTGATACAAAGGATGGATTGCGCTCGTATAATCCTTTAGACGTAAACTGTTGATGAAGTATGGATCCAGCTGCACACAAACTCTCCTTTGAGAAGGTGTTTGTAACATAAGGGGGTCCTTCCTGAACCTCATGATGTGATGGGAGTACATGACAGTTTTGTCTGACCCTGTCCTCTATGCAGTAAATGTTCAACCATACCTTGCCATCAAATTTTGTTAAACCCCTGTTGCATTTACCACTGAACTTTCTTTACTCGCTGTTTTGTATCAATAAAATATATTCTTGCATCTCTCCTGAGAGTAAAGTGCATGATTCCACCCACAACTAAAAGGAAGCAGATACTTCTCTGTGGAGGATGGAGCCTCTGGGGTTTGTCAGTGCTCAGCAAAGTGAAGATGAGTCAGGTCTGAAACAGGTGCACATCATTTCAGGCCAGTTATGTTCCTGTGGAGATGTTCTCAGTCAGGCTCCAAGTGACATATTTTCTTGCCACTTCATTTTCTTCACAGGATTAAAGTCATTCTTGCTGTGGATCTATGGTGATTCTTCTGTCTGTCCCCAGAGCCACTGCCTTAAGTGGCAGGAAGGAGGTCTGGTTGCTTTAGGCATATCTGAGCCTGTACCTTCAGCAAGCTCCCAGACAGCTTGGGAGTGGTGTATATTATATCCTCCTCTCTGGGGTATGCTAGAAACCAGCAGAGGCATTTGAAGCTAGTCCCAATGGCAGGACGGGTGGGAGCTTGGTGCAGGAGTCAGGATGGCTGGAAGAGCCAGGAGGAAAGCAGGGGCTGTTTGAGGAGCTGCCCATCAGACAGAGCTGCCCAGGCACAGCAGTGGGGTCAAGTGGCAAGCCTGACATCGAGGTGTAAATAATTGTCAGGACATCATACCAGAAAAGTGACAAATACGGGAATGTGTCTTTCAGGAAACCTGCTTGCATGGAATGGGAATTAAATCAGAGAGCAAGGAGTTGCTAGCCTTGTCTTGTGTCCAGTGGGGAAAGGAAGATGAGACTGGGAGGTTAGGAAGGAGACCAAGATAATTTCTTCATCCCCAGATCATGAAGCTTAACTAGAAATCCTTTTAAAACATTTTTCAGAGTTCAAGTCCACTGGTGATTTGTATCTCTTCTGTGAAACTCTCACTCTGTCACTTTGGATAAATTACCATAAAAAGATCACGTTGGTGGAAAATTTCAGCCCGTGTAGAAACGCTCACTAAAGAGGAATGAGAAAACTGATTGCCAGTATCGATCAGTGTGCACCTAAAATTTTGCAGATCCCTAAAGGATCTCTCCACCCATGACCTCATCTGACAGTGGACTTTTGGCAACTGTAACAGTTTGTCTTGATTCTGTGATTTCATTTTGTGTACATTATGTTTGATAGCACCAGAGCAAAAACAGTGTAAAATGCATCTTTTCCCACCTGAGAAGCTCCAGTTGCTCATTTCATGTAGATTTAAAATGATGGCATACAATCAGCACAGTGAAGAATAGACAGTGAAGAAAACCCATCACCCCAAAGAGTGGATCTCTTTAAGACAGTGAAAATAAAAGTGTATTTTCTAAGTGCTGAGACCTCTCAGGAGAGCAAAGAGTAGCAGTGGTGGATGGAAGGCAGCTCACTTAACGGGAGTGGAGCAAGGTTGGTGTCTGGCGCTCTGAAAAATCCTGACCAAAGAAGACGGAAATATCAACATATCCCCCTGCAGCAGCAGGAACCAGGGTTTCTCCAGTACAGACACCCCTGCAGAATAGAGAAAAGAGCAGGTTTGCTGAGGGATGCTGGGTTTATGGCTACAGAAGGGGATGGTGATGTTCTTGGGACTGGGTTGTTGTGATGCTTCATTCATGTTCACTCTGTGTGTGCCTGTGCAGGATGAGCCGGCACAGCAGCACCCGACTGGGGCTGAGGGAGGCTGTGGTGACTTCTCAACATCTCCAAGCACAAAAAAGTGTGACACTGCTCTGCAGGATGCCAGAGGAACCATAGATGAAATGTCCATTTCCTATCCCTCCCCAAGGTACTGAGCTTGCTGCTTTGTGTAAAAAAAAAATTAAAAAGCGCCAAAATTTGCCAGTGGTTGCATAAACTTCCCAGCTCTGCTTGGAGCCAACTCATCCAATCTGTTGTGTTGTGTGGCTGCTTCTGAGGGTGCTCAGCTACTGGGGTGACAACTGTACTCTCTGGGGCTGGCTGGAGATGGTGGGGAGGGCTGTGCTGGGCTGGGAGCAGCAGAGGCTCCCGTTACGCCGCTTGCAGCTCTTGGGTAACCACATCACACAGCCCCATCTCGCATCTGCATAATCCATCACTTTTAAAGACGTTTCCTTATATGGGTTAATATAAAATGTTGCTCATTGTGTCAGCCAGCAGGAGGTTTCATAGGTCCTTTAGGCAACTTAAACAGTGATTAATCAAAAAAAAGCCTCCACCTTCTTCGTGCTGTTAATGCTGTTGTTAGGTTGCAGGCAGCATAATTTATGGCATTTTCTGATCCTGTTAGCTAGGATGTCTGATTAATTTTGGCTCTGGGATTAAGTCAGCAAAAGAAATTTGACTTCCACAAGCAAGTGATATATATCATCCACCCGAGTGCGGGAGGGACACAACACTATCTGTCTGCCAGATCTTTTCTAGTGTCCTCGACTATAGCCAGGAGGTGGCATTATGTACTCATTTTATTGCTGCTGCTGGCTGGGGACTGAATTAGTTTTAAAGCCCAGCTCATGGTCAGCTTCTTGATCTCGACATGAAATGGAGAGTACTACCGTATGATGCTGGTGACCCTGCCCCTGCTCCCCAACATGGACCAAAATGTGCAAACTGGCACATTCCTCATAATTTTTCCTCCTGGATAATTCAGGAAATGACATATCAATGACTTAATTATTACCCAGGATTTTGTTTTTTACACATTTTTCATTCTTGGTACTCAGGTGGCTTTTTGATGCTTGTTTCATTTTGTCTTACTGCTTATATCTTGTCTGTTCTTCTTGGGGCTAGAGAGCAAAGTTGGGGGATAATACAAAATACTCAGTTTATCCCCACTTTTCTTTCATATAGAGAGCTTTTCTTTCATTTCGCTTTTTTCCTTGTTATAGAACCCTTTATAAAGCAGGCAAGAGATCCTTTAGCAGCTAGGGAAATTGTCAGCAGACGAAACAATCTTGTCTAGGTGGGTTTCTAGGAGGTTATTTAAGCCACTCTCAAGGACAGATGTAACAGGAGCTCCTTCATCTGGGAGCATTTGGTCTTGTTAGGTGGGATCCTTGCTCTGGGAGGCCTGGCAGTGGCCATGCTTCTCTCCATGGGTGCAAACAAGGCATGGCCATGCAAAACACCACCCTCCTTTCCCTTTCCATGCTAGTCACCTCCATTCCTTCATTTTGGGTACCAGTGTGCAGTTCATAGACTAAATGTCTCTTCATTTCTGCGGGGTGAAACAAAAGGGGGAAAGTCAGCCAAACCTCACATTGCTGCGAATGATTCGGCCTTTTGATGGAAAGTTCAGGAAGAAATCTCTGCCCCACCTTGTCCCTGCAGTCCCTAAGGAAAAGCAGTTCCACATCACATCTGGGGGTGTGACTGCAGCCTGCACAAAAGCAGCAGAGATCTGGATCTGAAACTGTCAGGAGGTCATTTTCGAGAGGTGACTGTAACCCTAAGATGCTGCAGTTTATATTCTTGCTCCATTAACTGTGACAACAGACTTCAGAGATGAGAGTTTTCTCAACCTGGCTTATAAATCATGCTGGTTAAAATGCACTGGGATTTACTTGTGCATAGCAGGGAGCTCTGCAAGTAAAATTAACCCTTTGAATGAGAACTGAGGTGAGTGTGAAGCAGATGCTGGGCACTTACGTGAGGCTGCTCAAGTTTTGAGCTGGGTCTCTGGAAGCCCAAGAGTGGGTACTGGACACCTTGAGCTCCAGATATTCATCTTGTCCCCAGCCAGACCCAGACAGCTGAGTGGTCAGAGCTGGTAGGATGAGACCAGCCCCAGCCTGGAAGCTGTTACAGGCATATCAGTGCTGGACCACCCCCTTTGCTTCCCAGCAACCAAAGACATGCAGCATCTTCCAAGCCCCAGGCTGGGCTTACACCAACCTGCTCAGAGTGGTGGAGCTTAACAGTTTCTGTACCCAAAGATTTCCTCTGCCCTTGGAAAGATCTGCTTTCCAGAAGCTACCAAAACCTCTTCAGTTCTTTGTGAAAATACGAGCCTTTAGAAATAACTCAACTGGTCACCCAGGAAGAGACCCACTTGAAACCATGAACTGTTTTTCAAAACCTCAGCCTTAATCTCTGAAAGGATTCTACTTTCTGCACAACCCAGGCAATCCTACCAGGTGTATGGGGCTCGAAGCTGTGCCTGTGCAAGTCTCTGGTGCATGCAAGCTTTGTGTGGCACTGTGTGACAGGGTCACAGTGGCTCCACAAGAGTGAGCTGAGTCACCTCCTCACTCATGCATCAGCAGCAAAACTGGGAGCTCAGTGCTGGTGGCAGGACCTTTATCAGCAGTGATGAATGGTAGAGGGGATTTTCATCTCTTTGATTAATTTTGCGGGGCTGACAGTTAGAAAGATCACATCTTGGCTCCTGCGCCAGGAGGTTTGAGTAAGGGAGTCCTTGGGAGGTCTGGATGAACTAACTTTACTTCTGCAATCCCAAAACCTCGAGCCCTCACAGCTCTTGCATGCCTGAGGGTGGGAAGTGCTGGTGGGCTTGGGAAAACAATACTTGTGCTGTCAGGCTGGGAAGAGAAATGGTGCTGGGTCTGAAGGCATTGCCTTCATAAAGGAAACACTGAGGCAGGAACAATCCATTTTGTTTACAGGAAGAATATCCCTTCCTTCTGTGGATATTTGGAAAATAAAGGCAGAATGAATTTGACGTCTGTTTTGTTTGATATTTACTGGTTTGAGAGATGGAGGTTTGCAATCGAGGGGCTGCTGTGGCAGTGCTGTGGGTGGGGAGGAGGGAGTCGGACTGCAGCAGCTGGAGGGTGTCACAAGTGCCACAAGGAGCATGAACCTTCCGGGACAGAGGCTCAGGGTGAGAGTTTTAAGCAGCTGGAGCTTTTCCTTTGCTCATCACCTCTTCCTTGCTGCCTTGATTCACTCATTCTCCTTACCTGTCCCCCAACACTATTCCTGAGCGTCTCTGTCCTCAGTGACATGGATCACCTATAGAGGGCAATTCCTTGCTTTTCCTTCTGCCAAAACCAGTTATTCCTCACTCATCTAATTCCTCTCTCACCCTCATGATCTCCTGTACAGCCACAATAAGGATCTGAATACCTCCTCTAGAGATAGCTAGATGTTCAGCCTGAGCCTGAACATTCTTTACTGGGGCACTGCAAATCTAATATTGCTTCACTGCTCAAGAGAAACTTGTTCCTGCCTCCCCTTACAGCACTGTGATCTACTTTCTTGTGCTTCAAGGGCATAAGATGTGATATTTCAGGTGAGACCATGAACTCAACAGATGAAGGAGCCTTCAGCAGTTCCACAAACACAGAATATTTTTCTCACCTTTATTGTTACAAACACCGTAGCATGCTAAGCAAAAGGAGGGAATATACTGACTTCTTTCCCAGTGCCATGGGATGCTCTAGTCTCCCTAGGGGTCTTCAGATACTGAGTGATCTTGCATTTAATCTCTTATTAGACTGTGGAGTCCCAGGCACAAATCCTAAAGAGGGCAGCAGAATCCAACCCAGACCTTTGCCTATGGCCGGCTGAAGCAGTGCTGGTTCTGCTGAAGCAACGCTGGTGCTGCTAATTGAATGTGCTTTATGAACAGGAGCAGTTCAGCACACGCCTCCAGAACATGCTGCACATCGTTTGGTGATACACAAACCGACTGGGACAATTTACAATGGTGATTTTTCCACTGACGGGTAAATTAATGCTCTCTATTATAGGCATTTAATCAATGCCAGCTCCCTAAGTCTCTAAACAGGCCACCGAGATAGAAGATTGATTGGTCTGAATGCATCATATATAAAACAGGGATACTTCATAAGAGCATAAATGACGTGTTTGTTCCCCACAGCCACAAAGACAGCTCTGTGGTGAGGAGTGTTGACAGCTCCTTGCTGAGATGCAGGGAAGGGACAAGACCTGGGTTTAATGTGGGGTTTTTGTCTTGGTTTCTTCTTGGGTTTTTTCAAGGCAAGGCTGAAATGACCTAGAGACAGAGAAGAAGATCCTTCCAGCTCTGCACATGGACAAGGCTATTGGCCTGGGAGGGATCCTGGTGATCCCTGCACTGCCTGTGTGGCTTCTGGAGATGCTGCTGACTTTTGCAGTAAAATTTGCAGTTAATCGCAAAGCACTGAAATTTGGCTTCACACTTACACAAGTGGCCAAAACTTCAGAGGTGTTGGTCCCCCACCCCATCCCCTTTTTAATGTTATTTTTCATTTTATTCTGAACAACAGAATGACTTGCTTCTTAGCTCAGCCAGGAGCCTTTGTCTCATTTCCAAGCTGTGGTTTGGACACTCAGGGGCTGAGGGTGGAAAGGGTGGTGCTGGGACCATGGGAATCCAGGGTCTATCTGAGTGTGTCAGTGCTCTTAATTGGGACAAACTTAAAATAAAATATATGAAAAAAGGTTCCCCTGAAAGATGTATAAAATGTCTAATTGTATCTCATGTGAGAAATGGGTTAAAGCACACAGAGGGTCAGTTTGCATTACTTCTAACCTTTGCAAAGTCATCAAGCTGAAGTACTGAGCACTCATTTGATTTGCAAACTGAGACCCATCACCCTAAATCAGTGGGATAGAGTATACCTTTTATTTATATGGCTAAACACCTCTAGTTACATAAGTTAAAGGAGAACTCATAAAGTGATGGTCACTCTGTCAGGATCCTGAACCCCAACTGCCTGTGAAAGCCAGTGAGGCCAGGGAGGCCCAGACACTTAAACCTTAATTGTGCTTAAAATGGGATTTAAGTGTCCATGTGCCTTAGAATTACATTTCCTTTGGCTTCTGTCAGGTCTGTGAGATTGTGATTAGAAAATCAGTCTAACTTCACAGCTGGAAGGATTGTCACTATATTCCTCCCAAGGGGATGGCCAGGGCCACTCTCCATTTCTGATGGAAAGATAGAGAGCTCAGTAAATAAAATCTGACATATTGAAATTTCATTACTTTACATCCACAGAGTATTTTGTGTATACTGCTGAAAAAGGCATGAAACAGCAGCTTGTGGTAATGTTTCTAGGGTAGCAGGGAAGCAGTAGTATCCTTTTAATATATTCTGACTGTTTGTGCAGTGCTCCAGAGTTCAGCCCAGTGATCAGTGCAGGTTTTTATCCTTAGTCCTGAAGAGTTCTGCTTTGTGAGCTGGTTTATCTTCTCAATAAGACACATGAGGGTATCATTTACAGCCCAGTAAATTCATACTTCCACATTTGGTGGCACGTAGCCTTTTGGCTCGTGGTTAAGAACACAAAAGCGTGAGGTGTTGCGTGGTAACTCATGCTCTTTCACAGCTCATTAATTAATTACAAAGCATTAAAAATGTGAAATAAAAAAAATAATCACTTTAATAAACCAGTGAAGTGAAATATGTTTTGCTGAAATTAAAAGAGTCACTGTCCAGGCTGAGAATTTCAAACATTAACCTGCGTGTGGGGACTAATTACAGTGTGAGGTATGTGATGGTAACGATGACTTCTGCTGTATTGCCCTGCTTCTGAGATCAGACCTTAGCTGTATGAGGAATACATCCTTGTGTTTGCATAACACTTCCAACAGATTTATTTGTCTCTGCAAAAAACTGAAATTCCACACTGCTGTGGGATATTGGCCCAGCTGGATTGGACTTCAGTGGTCCCTGTGGGCCCCTTCCCTCTCAGGATATTCTAGGATTTTATGATTCAGTTTACAGTGAGCCAGACCTTGGAAATAGCAGAGACTGCATGCAAACTCTCCTGTTGCGTGGGGAGAGGATCCAGTGGAAGGCAACAGAGATGATGAAGGGACTGGAGCATCTATCTCCTGAGGAAGGGCTCAGGGAGCTGGACCTGCTCAGTCTCAAGAGGAGATGACTGAGACGGGACCTCATCAATTTTTGTCAGTATCTTAAGGGAGATGTCAGGGGATGGACCAGGCTCCAATCTGTGGTGCCAGCAATGGGACAAGAGGCAACGGGCAGAAACTGACAAACAGGAACTTCCACCTGAATATGAGGAATATATGTTTCAGTGCAGGTGACAGTGGATGGGAACAGACTGCCCAAAGAGGGTGTGGAGCCTCCCTCACTGGAGATATTCCAGAACTGTCTGGATGCAATCCTGTGGTGTGTGCTTGAGCAGGGAGGCTGGGCTGGCTGACCTCCTGTAGTCCCTTCCAGCCTGACCCAGTCTGTGATTCTGTGATTCTGTGTCACCACTCCAGTACTCTCAGGGCTCTCATCCTCTTCTGCTGTGTTCTTGAAACGAGCCATGTGCTGGGAGATCTTTGGAACCGAGCTCTGCAGTGACAGTGACCATGGGGCACTGCCTGGGACCCATTCCCCAAGTCACTTGTAGCACATGTCATCACTGTCACTGTAAGGACAGGAGGAGGTCCATGCAGAGAACCACATCATCCACCTTGCAAGGATCTTCTTTTGTAGCAGCCACGGGGAGCTTGTGAATTGGTCAGTGCTGCCACTGCTGTACTGTGAACAAGAATGGGAAATATTCAGGTGTGTTGGAGATAGTGGTGATTTCTATATGCAAATCATGAAATGCAGTTTCCTTCTATCTTTTAGTTCATTGTTTTTTGAAGGAGACATCTATGTGAGTTGCTTTGTTCCACACCTCACACCCCTGCAAAAGGCTGGAGAGCTGGAAAAAGGAGGAATGGGGAATATGCCTGTGTATGCAAACGTAACACGGACACCCAGGCACCTGAAATGCTTTTATTTGGGATTTGTGGTGGGTTTTGTTTGTTTGGTTGGTTTGGGTTTTGTTTGTTTGTTTGTTTGTTTGTTTGTTTGTTGTCTGTGGAATACAGGCTTTAATACATCAGTCTCATGCATTTGACTTCTAAAATCAGCGTTTAGACTTTTGAAATTGGCACCTGTTGGAGCAACAAAATAGGACGCTTGCTGTCTCTTCTGCATAAATTGGATGTACTATAAATGTCACAAGGACAGCAGTTTTCATTGATAATACAGTCAGGCAGGGTCAGATTTGCCTTGTTGACAGGAGCTAATGCATTTGGGGAAACAAAGCCACCAGTTGACAGGGCACTGGCAGTCTCCATCCAGGAGGTGTGTCCTGAAGAAACATAAATTGGGTCTGTAACATGCAAATTGTGTCTTTAAAACCACACTTAGAAGTTCCTGTGGCATCAACCTGTTTGTTAAAGCTACATTTGGAGCAATATCCTTCTTACTTCCTGGTAATGAATCCAAAAGCTAGAGCACTGTGGAAACAGTCAACTCTACAGAACTGTGGCCTTAACTGGCAAAACACCAACAGGAGAGAAATCCCCACTGTCTGCCCATCTGGCAGACCCACTGCAGCAGTGCTTGGTAATTTTTAATACTGCTCTCACAGATATTAAACCTTTTTCTGTAGGATTTTTGTGTTCTAAAGGGTTACACATGATCCCAATTGTCAGGGCCCAGTTCACCTGCCACAGAAGGAACTTGTGCTTTTCCCTTGGTGTTACCTGGCTATAAAATGGCATCTGGGCATGGCAGCTACTCAGTAATCTGTGAAACCAAGAATGAGAATTGTGTTTAATGGGCCTGCTCAGTAATGCCTGTAGTCAGGATTTCACAGTGTCTGGGGCTGCTGCTGATTGTGGGCTGCCGTGCAGAGAACTGTGATTTCCAAAGGTGCCCAGTTGTTATCAGGATTGACTCTCATTATTATTCCTGTGTGTAAGAATACATTTACAGTAAGAGCAGGTTTTAAAATGCTAATTAAGGGGAAAGCTTCAGAGTTTTGCCTGGCTCTCATTCTTCACCATCGAAGTTAAAATAAGTTACAGCCACCAATTGCTATACCAGGTCTCAGCACAGGACCAGGTTCATGAGAAAGCAAATGTTTGACAGCACTAATACCCTGGTAAACTCTATGAGCACATTTCTGCTAAACCTGGGCTGAGGGGAGCAGAATTCAATCTTCTTCACACAGCCCTGTGTCTGGTTTCCATCCCTGCTCACACGCACCCTCTGAGTGCCTGCAACAGCGGGTCTTCACTGCAAAGTAAATCCATCTGTAGGTTTGTGCTTAATTCCAGTGTCCCTTACAGTCTGAGTGGACATGGGTTCATTAAGGAGGGAGTACATTGACTTATTACCACCCATGCTAAAAAGGACTCAGTGAAAGGAAAGTTTCTGTAAATATTCCAGAGGCCTCAGAACTTTTATGGAGTCTCCACATCAATATATGTCTTTCCCGGGTTCATTTTGGCAGAAGTCTTCAACCTGGATCCTTTCTGAAGCTTCCAATAGAATAAAATCATGCAGCATGAAAAACACTCTTTGGGGACCAAAGGTGCCTCTCCATATATCCTAGAATCTTAAAATGGTGTGGGTTGGAAGGAGCCCTTTAATTCCAACCCACTTGGCCATGTCCAGGGACACCTGCTGCTTGACCAGGTTCCTCAAAGCCCCATCCAGCCGGACCTTGAATATTTCCAGGGATGGGGCATCCACAGGTTCTCTGGGAAAAACTTACCAGTGTCTCACCACCCTTACAGTAAAGATTTTTTTCCCAATATGTAATCTAAACCTACTGTCTTTCAGTTTAAAGCCATTACCTCTTGTCCTATCACTCCATGTCCTTGCGAAAAGTCTGTCTCTGGTTCTTTTTTAGCCCCTTTAGGTACTGGAAGGCTGCTAGAAGTGTGACCTTGTAGGAGGCAGCCTTGGTGCAGCTGTGTCCAGCTGTGTGTTCTCAGGGAGGAGCTGAAGGAGATGTCCAGGTGTGGCTGGCAGCATTTACTCAAAACTGCAGATTGTCCTTTAGGGTCATATTAGAGGCTGGCACTTGCCCTTGCACAGATAACAAGAAATTTCATGTTTAGGATTATCAGATTTCCAGCTACTCTGCAGAAACAGCTGTCAGCAAATCTGTGACAGCAGATGCTGGGATGTTATTCAGTGTGCTGTGTGCTAATCTGCTGCTCTGCCCTCCCCAATTACAGTCGTTTTTTGCTCTCACAGGAGGAAGTTTGGACAAATACTGTGATAAGAATGTGCATCAAAGTAGTCTGTGTCCTTCCAGAGTGAGGAGCCTTAGGCAGATACTCACTTTTCCAGTCAATTGACTTTATTTAAAGAGTTCTGTCAAGACAATCCATGCTTTGCTTTCCCTCTACTCCATGGGCATTGTCAGGGTGGATTGCCTCAAAAAAGCAGGAAAGAAACCTGTGGGGACAGGGGCTGTTTAGAGGTGACAGCAAAAGGAACACACAGCCTGAACTGCACTCCAGTAATGTCCAGCTGCCTAGGCCTCCAGTTTGCAGGGAGATTGGTGTAAATTGTGACATAACTTGCAAATGCCATCTTTGTGCATGCGAGACGTGCATTATGCCTTTGGGTGTACGTGAAAGGACCTGCCAGCCAATGCACAGGGCTAGCTGCTAACAAAATCCTTTGGCATCCCAGCTGGAATTTTATATACAGCAACTGTGAATGCTCAGCCACTAAAACTCTGACTCAGATGAAGCACCTAATGTAGCGCAGTTTTGTGTGCCTTTCTCAGCAGCTGCACTGGTTTGAGTAGATATCCCATTTCAGCCTTTGAAAGTTAAAAAGTCACCATTTGTAAGAGCATCTTCTCTCTTTCATATCTGGAAATGTGCAGAGCTGGTCTTGCTAAGAGCAACTCACTGGTGGTCTTTGGGATTAATGCCCCCTTGGACGTGATGCCCCTTTGTTTCTCTCTTAGATGAGTGTAACTCCTGAGTGAAATCATACACGGACAAAGCCAACACAACTTCTGCTTGCTGACCTGCTCGCTCGACCACATCACTGGACAGTCTGAATTTGAGAGCAAACCACCTTGGAAACCTCAGATTACTTTTTACGTCTGCATTTTTTGACTAAAAGTCAAAATGAGCAGAAAGAAAAGTAATTATGGTTTTTTACTCAGATTAATGTCCTGTATTGTGGGAAACCCAGCCATTACAGTACTGACATGATAGATGTGAAATCAGAAGCAAAAATGAAGCTAGTTGGATTTTCTCTGTCCAGTAAAGACTCAGAAAAAGTTGCCTGACACCTGGCCTGTAATGTCTGTGTCTTCCTCAGAGCTGGTCATGCAAGGCCACAGTGAATGGAAAGAGAATATTTAAGACCAATGTTCATATAATCTATTTTAGAATGAGATGAGTGATGTCTTAAAAATGTTTCTGTGCCTGTAGACAGAGTCAAGGTTACTTGCTCAGATACAAAATTCATATTGCTGATTTTTTTGGTAAGAAAAATCCTGCTTGTGATGATGATTTAATAGGGTTTAGAAAAACACTGTAGCAAAACACAAAACAGAGAAGGAAAGGCTGTGTTTATATTGCCCTGCATATTGTGGCCAGTTATTATTAAAGGCAAATGCACATTTTGAAAAGCAATTCAGGTTTCTGAAAAGAATCATCTGTGTGAGCTGACAGGAAAGTTTTACAAAGCAGCATTTCATCATGTTTTCGTTGTGTCTGGTGAGGACGCTGTGCAAACTCATTGTTTGCCTTGATCTGGAAAGCCCTGCCCCTGGAGAGGAAGAGGAGGAAGCAAAACACAATAACTATGGTTTCTGAGAAACTTTGCAAGGAAATTAAACAATAACAGAGTAGAGAATTGACAATTCCAGGTAAACAAAACGTCAATATGTTGATATGACACGTAGGGGAATTTTCATATGTATGTTATTAAACTCCCACGGCTAATGCTGTGATTTGTTTTCTCCTTTCAAAACAAGTTAAAGATCAGCTGTAGTGTCTGTGGAAGGGATTGATCAGAATTCCCATATTAAATACAAAAAAATATGATTCTCAGGGTGACATTCTCTATAGCAAGTTCATTTCTTTTCAATTTCCATGTGCAAATATACCAACATGGTTTTTTTGTTTCAGCAACACCTGGGATAACTCTATACCACAGAGCAAAGATGTTGGCTATCCCAAAATTAACTCTGTTGCTTGTTGGAGTAACTACTGCACTTCTGCTGACTCTTGCAGGTTTTTCCCACATTCACATTTTCCTTGATTCAAAAAGTTTTCAGCTCCTTTGGAAAACAGAAATCTATATTTTCAACTTCCACCCCCTTCCTGCCTTGTGATCATTGTGGCCAAAATGGTGATTTCCTGCTTGGTTTCCACCGTGGTAGAATTTAGGTCTAGAAAAATAGTTTTGCTGAGGCCATGAACAGATGTTGCTGTGCTGCAGCGTGGTTGTCATGGTCCTGACCACCTCCTGTTTCAGAGACGGACATCAAGTTGCAATTCCATCTAAGATAAGCTGCGAGCCTACAACAAATGACCATCGCAGGCCATGAATGCACAGAGTGCTCATAAAATCAGAGCTGGAATTTGTAAATTGGCCATAGGTGATCCCCAGACTGTTGTGATGTGCTCTTCTGTCTGACATCATGGATATACTCCTTAAACCTCTCCCTCAGCCAGACAATCACTTCTTCCAGGATCCACAGAGCAGCACTTACACTGAAATTTGTTCTATTTCATTCTGCTAAGCTCACTCAATGCTCTCTCTTGCACAGAATACAATATTACCCTGAAGAATAAAATAAAGGAATTAATTGACATTTTAATTAATTGCAAGTTTTAATTAATATTCACCAGGGTGACAAGTGTTCTGGAATGCAAAACAGGAGTAATTTCTGAGGAAAAGGGGGAAAGGCCCTGCAGTTTTTGTTCAGGTTAAATGAAGACCTTGCAGCTGAATATATATCAGGTGTCTGCTGACTCCATTCAATGCCTGAAGTTTCACTCATTTTGAAACAGCACAGAGAGATCTTCATTAACAATATCAGGGGCTGTGAGCAGGGCTCAGGGATGGAGGACACTGAGCAAAAAGCACCATCCATAACTTAATCAACTCCATGTTTAAAAACCTTGGTTGACCTCAGGCACCACAGAGAGAGGTCAGGGGATGCACGTGGCAGGTGCTATCACCTTCTCCCACTTTTTGTAGCCTGTCTTCTCCCATGAGCTGAAGTTGTTCCATGCAGGAACACACTGGAGACCTGTAGCCTGTCAGTGACTCTGCAAGATCTGAGGCTGTTGTAAAGTGTTGCATGGATGTGCTGTGTTTTATTTGCATAGTGGGGATCCCTTTCCTGAATTGCTACAAAAACTGCCCTGTAATTTTCTCCCAGGTGCGAACTATAGCCTATGACAAACCTGTGAAAGATGGGCTCCTTTGACTCACTGGTGGTAAAGAAGAGGGAGTGGAAAATTATCCCTCTATATAATTTAACATTCACCCTGTAATGCAGTTTTTCTGCTAACAATACTCCCCTGATTGCAAGGGATTTTGTGCCTACAGGCTGTGACCCTAAAGGATGGGACAGGGATATACTGCAGGCAGGATCAAGTGTTTGACAAAAGAAAGAAACCATTCTTTTCTTCCCGCCCCCCCCAGTGTTTAAGCAGCTGTAGATCTTCCTGGAAAGAGATGAACTAAGAGCAGTGAAGAGTTCCCCGTTCTGCCTTTGCAGTATAAATATCTGTGTCTTTTGCAGAGATAACTACTGAAATGGAGCATTCTCCAAAATTATCTTACTGCCAAGAAATAGTTTTAGCTCATTTGACTTCACAGTAGATTTGAAAGCACGAAGGTGGAAAAGACTTTGCATTCCTTGGCTGTTCTCTGAAACAGAAATTTCCCTTCCCCAGTGGAAGGCATGATCACACAACATAGTCAAGCTGACCCAATTATTACTTTTCACTAAAAAAAGAGGTGTGCCTTCTTCCTCTCCCTTCCTTTCCTCCTCATGCTTACCTGCACTCCAGCAGCAGACCTGGTCTGCCAGCTTGACCCGTGCATGAGTCAACACAACTTTTTTTTGCTGCATTAATTTTCTGCCAGGTTGGTGAGTTCACTCAGTCCAGCAAGGACCAGGAAGGCCACCCCTGTCCCAAAGAAGCAGGAGCACACCGCCGTGAGAATGGGGAGCAAAAAGCAGGCAGGCTGCAGGGACAAGGACCAACCTCTCTCAATGCAGTGACCAGTAGAATCAGACTTTGGTACTGTAACATTTTATCTGGAAAAACTCTCCTGGAATGCCAGTGATCTGCTGCAGCACTGAAGCAGTCCTGGAAGAGGCTGAACTGGCTGCTTTGGAGAGCGTTGTTCAGTCATGCTCCTTCGCTGGTGGTGGTGATAGCTTCTAAGATGCTTGTGAATTGTCCCAGTCCTCTGGTGACCTCCAGGTGATAAGAACCCTGTTTGTTTAGAATCATGTCTACATTCATGTGCTTTGGAAACAGTTTGGATGAAGCTGGGGACCATTCTTGAGCCTCTCTGCTGTTGTTCGTGTGATGTTACAGTGGAGGGGGAATAGATGGAGTGGGACTTCTCTGTCCATCTAGCAGCTAAGCTGTAGGCTATGTTCTGAGGCAAAGAAGACTTCTTAACTTCTACACTGGGAGGAAAAGATGAAGCTGAAATCACTGAGGAAGTGAACAAGGAAAACAGTAACCAAGCCTGATCTTTTGGCCACTACAGCACTCCAGAAATCAAGCAAACCAGCTGACTTCAGGATGAAAATAGCTGTGCATCAGCTATGCAAAATCAGACCCTAAATAGCAAAAGAATTTACTGTAAACCCGTTTTTGCCAATTAAGTGTCTTCTGCTTTTAAATGGAAAGAAACTTCAATGTTAATTTTAAAATATTGCTGGCACTTATCATAGTAATTACTTTAGCCACGTAAAACTCCAGACACCATAAATACTGTTGATACTATAGATTAAATGCTCCCAAGGTACATGTTACTGATGCTATGAAACTCACACGGAGACAAGGGTATTCTCCAAGCTCAGCATTTGCTGGGCTCATGCAAAGCCATTTGAACACACAGTTGCCTCATCAGATTTCTGAAAATGACTGATGTTCCTTGTCAAAAGCCATCTATCTTTATCAGTGACTGTATTTTGGAGGAGCACACCTGGGCGAACACACTCACGAGCTCTGATATGAACACATGCTTCACTGCAATTACGTTTTCCAATCAGTAACTTTTAAATATGGGAAAAGTTTATTTGAGGGACACTGAATTGCCATGATCTTCACTTTCCAAATTCTCAGACTCTGAAAATCAGAGCTGTTTGATCTCTTACAGATATTGTGGGCATATAACCCGTAAATGAATCATTCCAAATTACAAATCAGCTTAGAAAATGTCCATCCTAATCTACTTCTGTGGACCTCTGCACACAAAAGCAAGGAATGGTGTCTATGTAGGTAGGAAAAAAGAGAGCAATGCCTGTCTAAACTTCTCTAGTAGACAGGCTTGGAAAGCTGGAGAGGGCAAGAATTTAGGGATATCGGCAATCAGCTGGAATCTGGTACCATATCATACTGTGAGGTACTTGAAACCAGAAATTGTCCAAGTTTACTGTACTAGTTTGAAAAACAAACCAGTAGGAGATCACAAGTCAGAATTACAATTTAATAGAAAAATTAAAAAGAGAATACATGTAATAGTACAAGAGCACTGACAGAGTCAGAATACAACCTGACACCCTGTTGGTCAGGGTGGTGGCAGCAGTCCCGGTGGAATGGTCCTGTTGAAGCAGTGATCCTGTAGAAAAGAAGGGTCTGTTCTTCACCTGAAGGTCCAAACAGTAGCTCTTGTCCTCTGGGAGTCTGCTGCTCCAAAAGCCCAGATTATATCCAGGTGGGAATGCTTGGCTCCTCCCTCCTGGGCGGAGCATCTCACAATGGGCTGAGGTAATTCTGTGAGTCATGCGGTGGGTCCTTGATGGCCCATTGAACAGAGATAGCTCCCAGAGGGAGTTATCAAGGATGAGTCATGGTGGGAGATAACGAACACTGCCCCACCTGCTTTAACAGCTGGTGAAGATGATAATAGAATACATGCTTTTGGTTACATCCTACATTGTAACCCAGGACATTTACACAGGTAAAGTGTGACAATTTTTGTAATAATCTGATGTCAATATTATCTAAAATGCTACTGATTACAGCCACACCTGACAGAGAAAGATATGTTTCCCTTCTGTGAACATTACTGAAGAGTAATGTCTCCAAAGAAGTGAAAGAGGTTCCTGTTAATTTGGCTCTGGTCTCTCCCTGCAGAGGACCTGCCCCTTTGCCTGGTGATGGCACTGACAAAAGGGTTTTTGGGGTTATGCTTCCAGCAGGTTTTTCTGCTGGCAGGAGGAGGCTGAGTAGAGCCTGCATGCAGCAGGAGCTGGCTGAGCCCTTGGAAGCAGCACGATACATGTACAGTGATGTGTATTGAGTAAAAGACACATTTATCACTCCATTGCTTTTTATTAATAGGAGGAAAGATACTAAAAAATAACTCAACCCCAAGACACAGAATGGAGATAAAGCTGTTTTATAGCATCTGAAAGCACGTGGAAAAATTGTTGCGTAGCTGGAACTTATTTGGCACTAGGGAAAATATTTGTTGAGCTGCCAGTAAAACTGTAGAAGAGGAAATGCTTATAAGAAGACATCCAAACAGGCACTGAGCTTCCTTCCCATGAAAATCAAGGTCAAACAGAGAATTTGAAATCATTAGAAACAAGTGAAAAATGAGCTCATATTGCCACTGGGAGTGATTCAGACAACAGTTGGAAATACAAAGTGTTTGTAAGGACCCAGAAGGTTCCTACCACCCATGGAACTGCCCAGGATTTATTTCTAGAGCATTCTGACTGGCATAGCCTGGGCAGAGCTCCCAAAAATCCACATGTGTGGCCTGAAGGGTGAGCTCTGCCTGCCCTACTGTCGCTCTTGCTCATGTTTAACTCAAGGGGAGATTTCCTTGCCTGTCACCTTCCATCCAGGAGACGTGGCAGCCTGCTCTGGCACAAACGTGGCTGGCTGCTGCAAGGCAGGGCATTGAAAGACTGTGTGGCTGACCTGACTGCTTTAAAGGATACATCTGCTGCGGAAAACTGCATCCAATTTGCTTTCATATGGAAGCATTGGCTTGTTAGTATTTTGTGTCCTGTGGCCACAGTGGCTTTGTCCTAAATATAACATTCAAGTATAGCTGCTTATAACCTTGATATAGAAAATATTCCGTGGCAGTAAGAAATCCCAGGGAGTCAGCACACTAGAAAGTTTAGTGTTGTAGGCTTCTTTTGATTTTTACTGGATTCACACTTGGCTTTTTCCAGATGACAAGCTGACTTCAGGAGCAGAAAAAAGCCCTGTACATTTCGGCGTTATTTAAAACCTTCCTTTGCTTTGTATTGCATTTCACACAAGCAAAATGAGGGTTTTCTTTGTTGTTTCCAAAGCAAAATATGCGTTTTGCTCTGTTTCCATGGGCTCTAACTAAGAATGTTCTGTGATCATCTTTTGCAGCCAGTGTATTGCCGGTTGTTTAAGAACTTGTGGTCATTATGGAAGATAAATGACAGTCCTTCGAGCCCATGGCTGAAGCACACATTAGTCACTAGTAAATGATGTATAAAAAATATTCAGCTTGCAAAAAGATAATGGTGGTTTCTATTTGAAAATGCAGAAAAATGCACATATCTGGAGCACAAAAGTGTCTCATCAATATCTCTGTGGGTAGAAAACTAACCTGTCAAGAAGAAAATGTTGAAGAGATGGGGATATTTATGCACTTGCAGCACTGATCATAATGATCTAAAGGACTATTAAAGGAAACTTAAAACATTAGATGCTGTTAAGTAGACCACTTAATTGTTTTTTCCATGCAACCTAGGAATGCTCTAAAAAAATTCAGTAAGGAATTGCTCATTCCACATGTTTGACCTCCAGTGATCCTGCCTTTCTCCCTTTCATTGTTATCCGTAAATTTAATAGCCATTCCTGATCTGACCTTTTACTAGCAGCAAAGTCCTTCACCCCCTCCAGTGCTGGAGCTAAGGACTGGGACTGGCAGGGAGGGAAGCTCAGATGTCAGGAGCCAGTCTGGGTGACTGTCCCCTGGCCAGGGCTGCAGCAGCACCCACAATGCAGGGCTGTGGTGGCCTCATGGCTGCACTGTTCTCTGTCCCTCTTTCCCCAGATGGCAGCTCCCAGATGAGACATCAGCCTTGCATTACACATAAAATCTCATTGCTTTCCCAGAAGAGGGCAATTCTGCCTTTTCCCCTGGCGGGGAAATCGGGTGCAGGTGTCCCACGGCAGGGCTCCAGCCCCCAGGCTGGGGTGGCACCAGGCTTTGTTGAGTGAGTCACAGCGCAGGGCCAGGCTGTTGGTGTGTGCTGGAAGAGGCAGCTGCCTCACAAGAGAGGGGAATCCACTTTTAGCCACTGGCTTAAGTCCTTGAGGACCTGATTTTCTCAGCTTCCACTCCTGTCTCTGTTAGCCAGCCTAATGGAGAGCCTTTTCTGTATGAGTTACCTGTAGGGCTGAACTGGCTTGCTGTTGTTGTTGCTGTTGCTGCTGCTGGCAGACCCAGAGCCTACTCCACTCACTCATCTAAAAAACCCCAAATACTGATGTATATCTATAAGTTAACTGGCTTAATCTTCTGCTGGTTGTGTGAGATCAGCAAGAGATCCTCCGTGGGCCAGGGCAGCTCAGGCAGCAGGAGAATGGGAGGAAAGAAGCTGTGGGGTGGACACTGCAGGACCCAAGTCAGTGAACCATTAAAGCAGCCCATCTGTGCCTTTGAACTATCACTTACCCACTCAGAGGTCTGGGACTCAGATCTAGAAGGAAAAGTCAGTTGATCAGGTTAATTTTAATTTTCTTTTTCATCAGTAACTACAAAATCTGCAGAAATAGAGAAAAGTGGCAATACAAACTCCTTCACAGGAGGCCTTTCCGTGTGTGCAATGCTCTCTTGTCACTCTGTGCCTCTACTGACTGGTCTCAGAGATAATATTCACATTTAGTTCCTTCCTGGCACTCTTTGCTATGAAAGAGTTGATATGACACCACAACCTGAAGGGTTATATATTCCTCTTTTTACAGGAAAAGCCTGTAAGGTGCAAAAGAAAAATTGTTCCGTGGCTCTGGACATGTGTGTCAGTCAGTCATGTGCTGCCCAACTGCTCAAAACAGGACCTGGGCTCTCCAGCTGCTCTCAGCTATGCTTGAACAGTCTGTCACAGCTGTCCTGTTGCAGCAGAGATAACGCTGACTCTGAGTGCTTCTCCTCATCCTTTAAAGCTGTAAAATCGCTTAGAGCACTGAAATTTTGATCTTCAGTCCTTTTTCCAACTTTTATAACCCATGAAAATCAGGAGGTATTTTGCATGAAGGGAAGCCTGGAGAATTCTCCTGCCCTCTGCCAAACCTGGCCCGTGTGGTCTGCACTTGTGGGGGCTGAAGGCTGAACTCCCTCAGCATAACAGAAAGAAGCTCTCTGGCACTCGCACACCAAAACAACAAATTGAACCTGCCCACCCTCTGACCTGTTCAGCTCTGCTGTAATGAAAAGCAGTCAAATTCAGCATGCTGCAACTTTATTATCAGAAAAGAGAAAGAAATCTCTTTAGCAACACGTTATTTACTTCAGAAATAACCTTGAGTTGTCAGCTGGAGAGAAATATGCTCCCTTTCTGTATCCACTTCACATTTCCCTGGTTTCCAAGGTTCAAATCTGAGGCAGTTTCTGCTGCTGTGGGAGGAACAATAGCATGTGCTGAGTGCCTGGTGAAGGTATTTATAGGTGTACATTTAGAGTCAAAGAAAATGCTGTAGCATTATGTTTTCTAGACACAAAGAACAGCTCTGTGTTTTCGGGTAAAATGTTTTTTATTTGAAATGAAGACGGTACCATAAAGAGTACAAAATCCAACTCACACTGAGGAAACTTGCTAAGCATTTTTCTTACGAACTCCACTGCAGGAACAATGAGAGCAAAATTGTTTCTTTGCCAGGAGTACAGGAAGATGCTTTAGGAACTCAGTCCCTGACTAGCAAAGGCAGTTACCTCATAGCTGCTTATTAGAGCAGGTTGGAGAAGGGTGCTTGCTTTCATTCACGACATTTCTGTTCTGAAACAGTGGGTAACAAAATACCCTCAAATCTTCACTGAAAATGGGGAAGGTGGGAGGGATTCTGGAAATGTCAGCTTCTTGTTCATATCTCTTCCCCTCTGTGTCCCTACTGCCACATGCTGGGGTATCTGGGGTGGAAAGAGCTTCGAGGCTGTCTTACTTTGCATGAAAGGTTTTACATTTGTGCCCTGCATCCTATAGAGTAAGGAAGATTTATACAAAGGAAAGGTGAGTAGAAAACCAACTAAATAGACTGGAACCTGCCTGGATTATCTTCTATAAAACAAACAAAAGCCCCAGATGCATCAGTTGGGAATACTTTAAATTTAATACATCCTTGTGGTTTGAGTAATGCGGTCTCTGCCACAAGCAGTTGACTGTGGAGATTAAAAAACTTGTAAAACACAAAACTCAGCCAACAGAAATCATCACTGAAATTATTTTAAACGTTCCGTATGTGGGGTTGAAGTGCAGCTATGTACTGTTATGGGGAAAATAAAAACACAATGAGGCAGGATGCTAAGGGAAGTCTAGTATGGTTTTATAGTTTCTGTCTGTGGCCAATATGATTTTATGAGGCAAATTTTCTATTGCACATCTCAACGAGTTGGTTCTTAGCCACTGACAGTCCTTGTAGCTTACATGTTTTTCTCTCTTTCCACTTTCTTCCCCTCAAAGGAAGAGAAAAAGTGACCTCTGAAAAGCTGAGTTGAGAGGACAATGCTTGGGATGCTGGGAGGCAGCCTTGTGGTGGAGTTGGTTTGATGGCCAAGGAAATACATTGGGAAAAGATGCTTTACTGAGGCTTGTGGCCCTTTCCAGTCATAGTGAATCTCTCCTGGAAGGGCTTGGAAGAGAAGAGCTGTGACCTAAAGCAACTATATGGGACACTGCTCAACCTCCACTAGATACACAGGGGAAAAGTCAAAATTTCTGAGCTTAGGCAAATGGCTTCTATCCTATGATCACTGCCTGGAAATCTAAAGGTTACAAGACAGACAGCGGCTTTTGGAAAAGTATGTCCTCTAAAATACTAAAAATTGAGGCTAATTAAAGCTACACCATCCTTTGGGAATGGGTCATTTGTATGTTTGTTCCAAAACTAAGTTTGTGTTTTGGTGGATGTTTGCCAGCAGTGATGAGTAGGTTAATTATTTGTTTTAAAACATCTCCAGGATTACAGCTTAGAAATGGAAATGCAGAAAAGAGGCGGACTTTACTGGAATAAATAAAACTCTGCAGTCTAATGTGTCGTTTGAATAAATTATATTAATTACATAATGTCTTGGATTTTTTGTGCTGGGTTTTGACAGGGTTGGCCTCCAAATTATAACCTACACTGAGAAGTTATCACTAGATTGAAGACCCTGAGTCACATCAGCAAAGCAGCACTACCAACATCACTTTTTTGTTAATTTCTGTTGCACAGTCAAACAAAGCAGTAAAATTGCAGCATGGCAGGGGAAAGGCAACGGGAACAGCCTCTGCAGTGCTCACACTGTCCATTTAGAAAAGTACCATCAGGGAGGTACGAGGTAATTCTTCTCCCAGCGGTCAGGAATTAACACAACAGCAAAGAAATGCAGGGTATTTTCATCCATTCAAACAGCTTCTCACTCAATGCTCTCAGCTTTCAGGCATCCCATTCCTCCCTCCTCAGGGGCAGCATGGACTCTCCTGTGGGGTAGGTAATCCCACTGATGGCTGGGCATCCAACACCTCCCTCACAATGCCTGGATCACTGGAACACTTTAGGTCCTTCTCTTGATTTCTTTTAAAAAAAAATGTATTAACAACCTGAAATCCTGAATCACTTTAGCAGAACAAGAAAGAAGGTGAGGCTGCTTTGGTTTGAAGCTGCTTTCCTGGTGCACTGAGGGAGCAGACGGCAATTCATGCATGGAGAGCATCCTTACCCATGTAGCTCTCAGAGAGCAAAGAGAGGCTGAATTAGAGAATCCTAATTGCAAAGTGTCATCAAATATCCACTGAGGTGGACCTGTTTTATGCTTGCCATGCCTTAAGACTTTCCTGCCTCCATACTGGCAGCAGAGGGGTGATGATGCTGAGAGCTGGCATGTGCTGGGAGCTGGCAGCATCCCCCGTGCTCCAGGGTGATGAGAGTGGAGGCCTTGTTATGGGATAATAAAATTTTCACATGTTTGAGAGTCATGTATTTCCCTCACACTTGGGCACTGCAGGCCAGAGCTTGTTCTCAGTGGCTCAGGCACAAATCTCAAATAGCTGCTTTGCCTGTGAATGTTTGTATGAGATTCTTTTTGCACCAGTGTGAGAGGTATCAGGGAATCTGATGCCTTCTACAAACTATTTGGAAGCTGTTGGTTCAAGAGGAGACTAGCATTGCTAGGCTTTAGGGATTGCTATTTATACGTGTATTTTAAACAGCAGTTGTTCTTGGAAAATCTGATTTAAAAATAGCATTATGCCTTTGTATTCCGCTGATTGCCAGATGAGATGCTTTGTGTTCCCAAGGATTTGTTTGGATTTATTCCTCTCTAAGTGCCAACACTAGAAATTCAATCTCAGTTCTGAGAGCAAACAACATCCTTGTCTTCTCACATATCCTCAGCAGTAATAAAAACCTGAAGATCAAAGCATGCACTTGGTGACACCTCTACAACCTCTTTATTTGCCAGTGATCAGCCCTCAGCTGGAATCCTGTCAGCACTTCTGTCCTGGGTGCCTGAGAGGGCTGGACCCAGATTGCCCCTTGTATTGTGTCTTCCTCGACAGCAAAAGAAAACCAAGGGCAAGACAATTTCAAAGCGACAGGGATGGGGATGTGCTTACATGTGGTATTACCTTGCTGTTACTAGATGTAATATTATATCAGTGTTTTTCACCTGCTGGGGGGGTGCTGCTTTTGGCTTTAGGGACACATTTTGCATTTCAGTGCACCTGGCCTGACAAATGCCAAAGTTGCTGTTCCCAATAATTGTCTTTTAAGCCCAGGGAGTAGAGGAAACTAAATCTGAAGCCTCTAATCCATGGCTTTAAACCTGAGGAATTTAAGCTCCAGTGACTCTCCCTCAGGCTGCAACTCATTGTTTCTCCTCACACCACTTTCCTGGCTCCAAAAAGACATCTCCCCACATAAAACAGGCTAAGACACCCCATTACATAGACTGCTCAAGCAGCTCATAAGCATTTGAGACATGACGTGCTCAAGTTTAATAACTTATTGAAACAGGTCCTGTGGGCATCCAGGTGGTGCTTTCTGCCCTGGAGGCTCTGATCCATGCTTGGAGAACCCTGCAGCTTGCAGGGATGCCCATGCTGTGCTGGCTGCAGGTTCCAGCCCTCATCTTGCTGGCACCAAAGCTGTGCCCAGCCTTGGATGTAAATTTAATCTTGTTGGGAGCTAATGGAGTGAGGAATTTGACACACCTTTTCCTTCTCTGTAGATGGGAGCCATATGGCTCCCGACTCTTACAACGTTCCTCAATCTGAAGATGAATGAGTATTAACATATGTTCCCTGGAGTAATTAAAGATGTGATCATAAACAGAGTCTGACTCACTGAAGGCAGAACGTTGTTGTCAGGGGAAAACAGAAGTCAAGCCAGTGTTTAAGAGGTGAGTGTCCACCTGGGGTCCCAGGTGCAGGCAAGGGTGCAGCAGTTTGCATTCAGCATCGGTGATGAGGACACCGGGAAGAAGGAAGGAGACGTGTCTGATATAAAACATGTTGGCCTAAAGCACTCTCAAAAAAAATTGAATGAAAACATTTTGAGGGGGGTGGTACGGACAGAAGCTTAGATTGGTGAGGTAACTCACTGGGCCAGAGGAACTTGATCGTGTGCCCAAGCCCTAAGAAATTCCAGCTGCTGAGCTAGAGCTAAATTCGAGGGATGTTTGAGAATTTCCCTGGAAAGCACCTGAGGACTAGATAGCTCTGGAGACAGAGAAGCAAACTCTAAAGCTGGGGGAGGAGGTTTTATTCATCCCCTAAAAGAGCTGGATTCCACAGCCTTGTGCTACCAGCAATAGAGAGACACAGTATGTCCTTAGGGGAGTCCAAGTAACCCACCGTGGAAACCTCTGCGAAAAAGAAGGAAGTTTCCTGTTTCCTGTTTCCCATCTCTTCTGAGAGGAAGAAGTGACTGGGTGTGTGTGAGAAACCAAAATGGTTAATGGCTTAAACATTGGAGGACTTTAGAGCAGAGGACAGATTTTAGGAAATTAAACTATGAAAGGCTAATCGGAACACCAAGGAGAGGTTTGGCAGTGCTGGGTTAATGGCTGGACTTCAAGAATTTAGAGGTCTTTCCCAACCTGGACAGTTCTATGATTCCGTAAAGCTGGTGGGAAGACTAACAATATCAAATGTAGGATAACTTCACCTCAGGAACTGCAATATTAATAAGGTTATAGGGTATTTTAAAGGTTTCAACACGAAAATTTCCAGTTGATGTTCATGAATATTAGAAAAGGGATGCTCTTAAAGTGATTCAAGTCTCTTCTTGCTTATGACTGGGAAATTATAGACAAGGTGTGTTGACTTCTCCAAATAAATATATATATTAATAGGGAAAAAAGAAAGAAAGAAAGAAAGAAGCTGTTAAAACCAAGTTAACATCATTAAAATCCCCCTATGATCAAACATATCCCTTTGAATTCCATGTTTAGTCTGGTGGTATCAGCTACTTTGAGTCATTTTCTGTTTTAGAGAGCAGGCATTTTTATTTAAATGACTTTCGTAGAGAATTTCCAAATGTATCATAGGTCAAAAGGCAAGCAGAATAAAAGGCAAATTTGATATAAATCATTTATTGCAAATACTTTGCTTAGTGAATGATGAACCAGAATAACAGAACAGATTTAGATCTTCTGCCCCTCTAGGTCATGATATATTACTGCCTGCAGGTCCTTTCCCATTCTTCACCCATTCACGTCTCCATAAAATGTCTTGAAAAAAAAGTGAGTAATATCCCAAGTCCTGTTGTCCAGGGACTGTCAAATGGATGGAGAAAAAAATGCATCAAATGTAAACTCCACACTGCAATGTAATGGTAGGGCATAATTTGCATAAATATTGTTTGCAAAGAGCAATTAGCTCTTCATTTACATTCAGTGAAGTAGCAATTTGCACATTTTCAAGAAACAATTTCTTTACCCATATGTGCAAATTTTGTGCACTGCAATTGACATGCTAATAAAAAGATGTTAATAGACCAATTTTTTTTTATTTTATATCACAGTGTTCTGAAATATTGATTCACTCTCCTGAAATATTGATTCGGGTGGGCTATTTGTAAAAACAGAAAAATGCAGATTTGAATTTTTAAAACTTGCTCCCTAAAAAAAAAAATCAGAATTAATTTCAGATATCTGCAGTCTTCATGCTGTTTAAGTGGTATTTTAATGGGTATTTTTGTCAGAGAAATATAATAAGCATTATTAAAAAGCATTAGCAAATTCAGTCTCCTAATCTGCAATAACAATGAGTATATTTGCATACTGCAGTATGGAAATAATACAGTCCATTTCCTAGTGTCAATATCACACTCAATTCTCCATTAAATGTTAATAAAAATATTTCATATTTATATAGCGTTTTCTCCAGAATGAAGAAACTTCCTAATTAAGAGACAAATTTCCTACTTACAGCAGGCACAGGGAATTTTTATAAACAACAAAAATTTACTTGGGAGTTGGACAGGAAAAGAACAGCACAGTGAGTTCAGCCAGCTGTTGTCAGTGGACATTTCTGGCCTTTGCAGCAGGAGAAATTGATGTTAAGTGATTTATTTAGACCTCCTGCAGCTCTGTCACTAACAGTTGCTCTGTTTGTTTAGTTTCCTTCACTGTTTTGTCACTTCTCCTGTGACATGCACATTTCGGGAGAGGTAGGGATTGGAGTTCTCACAGAGGTTGGGTTGTACTGTTCTTGGTAGCTTTTGAAGGAGAGAAACCTTTTGGGCTAAGATTATTGATATTTGGAACACTGCAGTTTTTGTTCTCAATCTGAGTTTCCTGAAAGGGTTTATTTTTGGAGTTTGTTCAGCTGCCCATTCTGGAAGGGTGAGCTTTAGGACAGAGCAGCAAAGGATGCAGATATTTATGAATCTCTCTGCCCAGCAGGCTGGACACAGGCTGCCTCTGCTCTGCAAGCCATGCAACAACATGTCCTGGCTAGTGGGTCCTATTTCCATTCTCAAATGGAAATATTTGCTAAATTGGCCCTAGTTATGGCAAGCTCAGAGTGCAGGCAGTCAGATGCTCGAAATTCTGCCTGTTACTGTTTAGAGGCAGTGCAAGTGAAACATCTAACCACCACAGGGCACCTCTGAAAACGTTCCTCATACTGTGCATTTTAATAAAAGGCATTATTTATCAATTTTTGAACAATGACAAGGAAAATGAATACCAAATATGACAACAAACAGCAAAGGCCCCACCAAATCCCGGTTTTACATGCTTATTAAAGTAATTGTTACAACAATAATCTTGTATTCCTTGCCTTTTCATCTCTGTCACAAGAGAAGGTATCATTATGGTTGCACCCAGGAGTGTGACATTCAGATCTATTTTGATGTCTCATTATTGTTGGTATTGTCTTTTTACTTCGCAAATCACATATTTATATTTCATCTCCTATGTCAGGCATTCAGAGCTCTGCTTTGATCAGTGTAAATTGCATGTGCCCCTCACATAAGGTGGAACCTCTGTTTGAACCTACAAAGTAGTTAATGTTGAGATCTCATGTGAATCTCTGAGATACTCATCATTGGTTTACTCTATTTTTATTTAAATGTGGTTTTTTTCTTCTTTTTCTGGTTTTTCTACTTTTACCTCTTCCTCCTCTTTTTCTTCTTTATCTTACATTTTCCCCTAGCATCCTACAGAACCTCTGAGGCCTTTGGCAATACTGACCCCTAATGCAGCTGTGTCCCAGTCATTCAGTAACTTCTGGGGCGCTCAGGATTTACCCAAGCAGCGGGTGTTTTCCTCCCTGCACAGACAATAAAACTAAAAGTCCACCACATCATTTTGTACATTACAGACAAATAATACGCTAATGAGAAGGAGAATAAATATCTGAACCTTTAATGTTCCTGTAGCCTCAGTGGGACCACATTTTGCAAACGCCTAGTAACATTACAAGATAGGCTAATGACAAGAAAGCACTAATTACACGAGATATTTAGGAGTCCTCTGACCTTCAGAAAGCCCATGGGTTTGTTGTTGGCAAAACAAATAGATCTATCCAATTTTCTGTTGGCTAACAATAACTAAATCCAGTGACAGCAACTGATCTGTGTGCAGCATCTGTGAGGAGGAAAAGCTGTGGCCAGCCCGTGTGGGCTAGCTGGCTGGTACTGTGGGCTGGCTTGAGCTGAAATATGGACACTGATCTCTGCCAAACCACCTGGATCATGTGGTTTCATCTGTTGAGTTGCAAACTGCACCAAGCCAGGAATATGATGATCTGGGGCTCTTTTAAAAAAAGATTTATTTCCCTTTCTTTCTCACTAGCCTGGAGAGATGATGTACCAGGTCAGACCTCGTGCTAGCTAAAATTAGGTTGATACCAGCCCCTTCAGCTGAGAAGCTGAGCTGAGGAATATCTGTCTCTCGCATATGAGCAATGTGACTAATGAAGCCACAATATAAGACAGAGCTGTTTGAGGGCCATACTTGTCTGACTTCCCACTAAGTTTTTGTATTTTGTGTTTTGCTGGGGCTGGCTCTCAGCTTTCATGGCTACCTGCCCAATGTGCATTTTGGTGGCAGGAGTGAAGTTGACAGTCTTTAGGACACTGAATGGGGCCTGTGACATGATTGTGTGGTAAAGAAGCTACAAGACTCTTTATCTATGGCTGCACAATCAGTTTAAGTCTGGTTTCCCACATTACAGCTGCATTGCCCCATCTATAGCCAATAGCAAAGCCACATCTGAATGTTTTGAGTTTTTCCTGACCTCCTCATCAGAGGTAAACAGTCACTGTGAAGTTCCTTCTGTCTCCAGGAATTAAGGATGTGCTTCTGTCCTGATTTATTCACTTTTGAGGCAGAGTTTAATTTTGCAAAACGTCTCTCTCCTCAGTCTTTGCATTTATTTTTGGCAGGAGCAGTTGCCTGCGGCACGAGCACTGAAGACTGGCTCAGTGTTAATAGTTGTCAGGGAAAATGAAGAGGCTATTTCTCACACCAGACTTTCACCCTGCATGACAAATGCTAGTATGAGCAGATTAAAAATCAGTGCATGGTACAATACGTCAGACACAAAGCAACTCCATGTTATTAATTGGCGTGCTACCCATTAGCTGCTCTCAGTATGTGCCTCTGTGAGTGGAACTGGTGAAGTCAGGTGGGTCAGAACCTCCTTTGGTATAAAGCTGTAGAGCAGTGATGGAACTAATTGAGGTATGCTGATTTGTAGCACTCAGTTGCTTGGATAAGGGTTTGAGATGCTTTTTTCCCCCTAAGATGTGATTCAACATGCATTTCATTAGAATGAACAGCAGAGATATTCTGTGACATATCTTCTCCTGTACCCTAAACCCTTTCTAATCACAATAGCTCATTTAAAACCATGATGTGATTCAGAGAGGTATTTTTTTTCCTTCTTTTCTGCTGTCTTTGTGATGGATCCTTAGTTATTGACCTTGAAAATTTCCCAAGGAAATGACTTGATCTTCGGATATAAGTGAGTTGCTGCACATAAAAATGGGTTTACAAAGAAAACCAAATCAGCAAAGGCTGAAGTTCATTTTCCAAGTCATATTAGGACTGGGAATTGTTTCAGTAATCTTCATGAAAAAACAAACCCTGAACATAATTTTCAAGAGGTTCAGTGTTGGAATAGCAGTGTTGCAAGCGCTGGGCATTCCCTACACCAGACCCTGGGACCAGACTCCCTCCTGCAAAGTGTCCATCACCAGTAAAGGCCTCTGAATAAAACAGCTTGGAGGTCTTCCCCAAAGTCGCTGCTAGATTTCTGCATGTCTTAAGAGTTACTCTGGTTAGACACACTTTACTGGGAGTGGTAGAAACAGAGAAGAAGACAGGGACAACCCGAGGGACTTTGTTGCTGTGTGGCTGGTGAGGCACAGCCTTAGTTGCCTGTTCTGCTCAGTGCTCCTCATGGCTCAGAGCAGGCAGGGACACTAGAAAGAAGCAGAAAGAGCCTCTTAGAAAGAGGTAGAAAAAAGCAGTTCAAATGGAGCAGAACATTGTGACAAACTTGGGTGCCGTGCGCAAGGGGCTTTTGGGTGTGAATGCCTGCAGGTACAGAAGGCACAAGCTCTGAAGAGTTTTAAGCAGACACAGGGCTGTTCAGATACACAAGACCTCAGTGACTGCTTGACTTGTGGAAATGGTGCTATTGCAGTGTTTGACAGTCACAGGTTAAGCTGCAGATGTAAGGTATCCATGTCATATGTAATGACCCTGTTTAATCTAAAGTGGGGCAGAGTTACATTTACCCTCAGGCTGGGTTTTGATTGCTTGGACACTGTGAGTTCCTAATTTGCTGATCTCTCTTCTGTCATTTTTTTTTCCTCCCTTCATTCCTTTTATTCTTTTAAGCAGTCTCCAACTCTCCCATGCTTTTTCTAACATCTCTTTGGTGCCAGAAGAAAATACACATTCACTCTCTAAGTCTGTTTTTCCGAGGCACTCTTCGCCTGTGCAGAGCCTGGGATCAGAACCTTACTAGAGTTTGTCCTACACTTGTCATTACCTCTATAATCCTCAAGAGAGAACAGCAGAGGCTGTTGGCCAACTAATGTGCCCTTCTGGGACCAGGTTCCTGCCTGCTGTTACAGCTCTTATGGGTTGTAAAGCGCTGTGGAGTCTGACATGCACATGTCACTCAGAAATTTGCATTAATAATGCTCTGAAAGGCTCAAATACCTTTCAAAAATTATTATTATTTTATTTTATTTTTAAAATTTATATCTTAGCCATAGCCTGGGCTTGCTCAGTTCAGAATGTGAATATGTTTGAATATCTTTGTTTTCCCTTGGATATCAAAATAGAGAGGTTATTTTATCTGGACACATTGGTGATATTCTGCTTGCTTGCTGATAACTGCTCCATTAATGTCTGTCAGCATGGCACCCTCTCTGCTCATAACCTCCTCACAGACCAGACAGCTTTCCTAGCAGAAGGGAGATACTTACAAAAAAAGAAAAGGCAAAATGTCAGCATGTTCCCAGATGAGATGCCCTGAGAGATTCATGATGCAGTGGTAGCTGTGAAGAAATGCAGATGTGACAGGTGCATGACAGTTTGGTACTTTGTCTATAATCCTTCTGAACTAGCGGCAGAGACTTTCTTAAATACAGTGATTATCATGAGAAACCTCTCCCAAAAAGTGTTATTTACATCAGCTATCATAAGATGATATGTGACATGCCTGGGTCCTTTCTATTAGTTTCAGAGGACAAATACCATCGGTCAAGACTTTTGGAATAATAATAATAACAATAATAATAACAATAACAATAACAACAACAACAACAACAACAACAACAATAATAATAATAGTAACAACGGATTAATATAATAATAAAACAGACTAGAGAGCCTGAATAAAATAGAACAGTGTCTGAATAAAATAGACTCCAAAGCCTGGGGCAAACAGCATTTGCTAAACCATTTGGTAAAATGGGCTAAGGCAGATGTTTGAGCTAAAGTAAATTAGGGAGAAGTTGCCTTTGGGTGACTGAAGGGCTGGCTCAAAAGCAGCCATTTGGAGTACCCAGAATACAGACATATTGCTCCCTGGGCATCCTTCTGCAGAGGTACTGCTGTGACTCTGTGCCTTCTCTCCAGAAATAAGCAGTGTATTACTGGTAGCAAGGTGGTAGGCACCTTCCAGACACGCTGTTGCTATTTTTCTTGGACCACAGAAATGATATATCCAAGGTAGAATAAATATAAAAACAAATAAAGCTGCTCCCCAAAATGTTTTTGTCTGAATAATTAATTCCTCAGCAAATTTTCTCATAATAAAACATGTCTTAATGAGCTATCAGGAGGTGAGGAAATTCATCACTTACCTTACAAATATCAACTTGAGAGCACTGCTCATGTCAGATGGCATAATTAATGACTTGAGAGGGAGCATGGAGAAGCACAGCCAAAAACACAGTCCCCATCAGTCATTCCACATCAGCCCAACTCATACGTGTTACTTGATCTACAGAGGATTAGCCAGACAGCTAGAAGGAGATATGGGGCTGAAGGGAATACAGGCAAATATGGTATATCTAATCTTGATTTATTCTAGTTGGTTTTCTGCTTATCACTGAGGTGCAGTGGCAGCTGGTCGTGCATCGTGCTTTATTTTTGTGGCTTTTCTTTTTTTCCCGGAGAAATAGAATTTACAAACTTTGAGCTTCACCCTCCCTGATGCTGAGCAAGCCATCTTCAGTCCCATGTCAGAACATGGTTCTTTTGGGGGTTCAAATCCTGTGCAGCAGACCTGGGTGGGTGCCGTGGAGTGGGTGAGACCCCTCTGTGCTGTGGAGACAAGGGATGTTGTGGTCGTGGTGAGGCTGCAGTAGGAACACATCTGAAACGTTCTTCTTGTGGTGTTGATGCCATGATGATTTTTGCTTTTTCTTTTATACCCTTTTTATACACTCTTTTATATAGCTTTTATGTATTCTTAGTGCTTTTAGCCCACACAGTTACAATTCTTTAAGTTTGATAACTTCCCTTAGACCCAGTATTCCATTAAGCCAAGAGACCAAACATTCTGGAAACCCCAGACACCGAGGGCCTCTCCAGAACACATTCTGTAAACAAAGACAGGCCCATCCAGGGGGAAGGTTCCTTGGATGGGGGTCTTGCTGGAGTCCCTCACTGGGGAATCTTTGATAGATATGCTATTTTGCAAGGCCTATAATTGTATACGTGATCTGTCATGTGTGTGTGTGCATTTTGGGGAGCATTTTGATGTGCATTTCGGCGCACCTGAGGATCCTTAAATAAATACCGAGGTAAAACCCTTTTCCCCTCTTAACCGTGTTTGGCTCTTAATTTTAAGCCCAAGAAAAGGTGACAGTGGCACCACCAGAGCTGAGGGAATGTGCAGCCTCCTCTCGTCACACACCCATCCCTTCTCTCAGTGCTCTGCAGTAGCAAGAACTGCTCCAGTGGCTTCCTCCACGTGTCTGCTCCAGGGGCAATTCCCTCCTAAGGACATTCACAGAAGTCAAGGCATGGGGAGAGCTTTGGAGGAACAGCTCTCCCCACTTGTATGGGAAAGCTGAGACACCAGGCTGGTGCTGCCAGCTGTTGTAATGAGGACCTGAAATGGCCAAAGTGGGCCAGACCAAAGGGTCATCTCCCTGGGGATCCCATCTCCAAGGACAGCCACGAGCAGGTGCTTGGTTTAGTGAAGAATAGAGGATTCTGGCAAATGTAGACGGATCATTTGGTGACTCTACCTTCCCACCAACTGGCTGTAAAGGACTTCCTGAGCTGAAGATTACTTCCCCAGCTCTGTATTTCACAGGTCCTTATGGACTTCTTTTTCCCATTAATTTCTCTAATATCTTTTGGCACTAGCATTTATTTTTGGCCCCTGCTGTGTCCCGTGATGTGTGCCACAGAATGATTATGTGCTGTGTGAAAAATGTGCATCTTTTCCTCTGTTTCAGAGTTTCTGCCTGGCCTGTATATTTAATGTCCTCCATTCCTTGTGATATGAGAATGAATGAATCACCATCACCTCGCCTTTCTCCCTCCATTTCACCATGTTGACAAAAGTAAGCCTATCAAATTTACTGCACTGAAACAACTCTATGTTTCTGAGACAGAGTTCCAGCCTAGCATGTTTTTTTTTTTTTTAGGATTTACATGAGAGAAGAGTATGAGAAATCCAGGCAGCTGCCAAAGTGACGGCTGACAGGTTTTATTTCTATCCCTTTGCTCACTCCAGTGTGTGGTCGCTGCCTCTGACCGAGTCCTGTGCTTCAGTAGCTGTCAGCCTGCTAAGTGCAGCTGTTTTACATGTCTGCTCACATTTGTAAATGCCTGGCTGCATTTCCTGAAACTCTCCAATAAATGCTTGCTTGAGTTAGTTCATCAGCAAAGACAACTTTATGTGCTCTACAAGTGACTCCCACGTTCACCACTGCAAAATCCCTCGTGCAGCAGAGCCCTGTGGTTGCTGCTGGTAAGATCTGAGCGCTGGGCTTGCCCGAGGCAAAGCGCCCTTGGCATCTGCTGGCCCTTTCTGTGGGCTCCAGTGTAAGCAATAACTGGGCTTTTATGTTGGTGCTGACCTCCCAAGTTAACTTCAGAAAACATTATCTGGCAAATCTGATGTGTTACATTTCAAAGAAAAGAGTCTTCCAGATCAATCCAGGTCTGATTTCTTTACAGATAAAGGACAAAACCCTTTGGGAACCAATCACTTCTTGGAAGCAAGGTTAAGAGAAATAAACTTCCCTCCTTACCAATAGACTGAACTATCAGCAAAATCTTTTCTGTTAGGAGCACATGTCTATCCCCACAGGGTCAGGTCAGTGCTCTGTAACTCATCTTGCAAAACTGAAGTACAATTTTTGATGATCAGAGCCGGGTAAGGATCAGAAGACTGGCCTGACACACTTCATTTATACTGACAAAAGTTTTTATTCAAGAAATACTTCCCCTGCATGGATAGAGCAAGGTTTCAAGATAACATGCATTACAAATTATTTGCAATGAAGCTGAATTAACGTCTTCTCCGAGAATCCCCCCAGTGCCTGCCTCAGGACTGTATCTGTAAACTCTTAACAGCATAGAAAAATAATTGTTTTGTTGCCCAATGGAAACATCAGCCTGAATTCCCATGTGCACTATATTTGGGGTCCCTGTCCCTCATCTGCTTCTCTAAACACTGCCTGGGAGGTGGCATGGTGATAAAATGAGCGTAAACATCCCTGGGATTAAGAAGTGATTTGACACTCGCAGCTGATCTCAGACTGGATATGGTTAGGAAATTGGATTAGGAAATTACTTTACCTGGAACTGGACATTAATTTTAGTGTCTTGTGCTGGAAAGAGGATTCACGCTGAGATGGAAAAATGAAATTGGGATTGTGGGGAAAGTATAACTTGAGGTCAGTTTAATTTGGATTTTTGCGCCAGAGTGATCTGAGCATAACTCACATTCCTCTCTCTGATGACTTTTGCTTTCTGGCGTCCTGGCCTTGCAGTTTTGGGCCCTACAGCTGAGGGGATGCTCTGATGTCTTCCCAAGCATGGTGTGGGGCAGGGAGCTGCTCACTGGCAGAGCAGGGCAGGGTGGATGCTCACCCCTGGGAATCAAATGCCATCTGTTCCTGCCATGCATATACCATTGCCGTGCTGGTCTGTTCTCAGATTGATGTCCAGCAGGAGCTTGCTTAGGGCTATTTTCTTTCAGCCCTGGTCCACCTGCCCGCCAGGGGATAATGCAGCTGATCCCAACCCCGGGCAGCCCCTAAATGACACCAAGGCTCAAGAAAAGTTATTCCACTTCTGGTGAGCCCTTGCTCCCCTTGCAATATCTTGGTAGGGGGGTGACCACCTGGGCTAGGAACAAAACCACTGGGTCTGTAGGCCCCGGGGTGGCTGTGCACCCTGCCTGTTATTGCCACCATCTGAGGCTGGTGGCCAGATTTTTAGAAACTTGGGTCAAAATTTCCTGGGATCCAGCAGCCAGGATGAAGCCAGTTTGCTGGTTTTGGGGTTCTGTGTGTGTGTGTACTGGCCATCAACAGGGGTGACACCAGTGTCCTGTGTCATTAGGGGGATCCCCCACTGGCGGTACCCAGCCCTGCTGGAGACGCACGGACTGATTTAACCCCCTGGGCGCCAGGGCGTAGTAGCAGCCAGATTTTCGCGAGGAGGGATACCCCACAACAGCTCTTCCTCTCTTGTCTCCCCCCTTCCCCCACAAGCCCTGAAGCCATCCACAGGGGCAGCTTGGGCTGCGGGAGAGGGAGCAGCCGTGTCCGGAGGAGGCATCGGACTGCGCTGCATCGCATTGCATTGCACTGCGCATCCTCCCTCCCTCCCCACCGCCTACTGCTGCAGCCTTCCTCGCTCCATCCCTCCATCCTCCCCTCGTCCCACCCCACATCGCTCCCCCAGCCTCTCTCCCTCCTGCATCCCTCCCTCCTGCATCCCTCTTCCTGCATCCCTCCCTCCACCCCTCCCTCCTTCCCTCCCTCTGCCTGCGCAGAGCTGCGGACATGGCGCTCAGCAATTTCCTCTTCGCTCAGTGCATCTGCTATTTCCTGGCCTTTCTCTTCAGCTTCATTGTGGTGGTGCCACTCTCCGAGAATGGCAACGACTTCCACGGCCGGTGCCTGCTCTTCACCGAGGGCATGTGGCTCAACGCCAACCTGACGGTGGAGCGGCAGCGCTTCACGGTGCAGGAGTGGGGGCCCGAGGCTGCCTGCCGCTTTAGCATCTTCACCGGGCTCCTCTCCCTGCTGCTGGCCACAGTGCAGGCCTGGAGGACCCTCTTCTTCCTCTGCAAAGGGCACGAGGAGTAAGTATCCCTGGGGATAAGCCCATCCCTCCTGCAGGCTGGGGCACATGGGAGCAGTCTGGGGGTGAAGCACTGGGCTTTGCCCCATCCAGCTCATCCTGCTCCTCAGAGGGGTTTGGGGAGAGGTGGTGTATTGCCTGTGTCTGTCTGCACACACACCATGCACACCCCAGCTGTGTCCAGGGCCCTCTCCGGGGGATGCTCCAGTGCAGAGGTTTGGGGTGGGGGGTCAGATCCACTGCCACGCACCCACTGCCGTTTGGCAGTCTTGCTGCCACATGTGGCACTTGCAGCTGCAGTGGGCATGAAAGCATTTGGGGGCCATGAGGTGATGCTGGAATCTGGGGCTCGCAGGTGCCTCTTGACCGCAGTCCCACTACACATCCGTGCCACGGAAGGCCTTCCCCAGGTGTGCACTGGGAGTGAAAAACCCTGGAGCAACATGGTTGTGCGTGGGGGGCCAGGAGGGAGGAGTTGGTGACCGCCCTCTGGTTTTTGTCCTGCTTTTGTTGTGTACATGGCAGCTATTGCAGACAACAACTATTGCTTGGTTACGGCATGAGAGCAACGCTGAGCGCTCCCTGCAGCAGCTCAGGGCGGCACGGACAGCTGGTTCCTGTGCTCACACCAACCGAGGGCCATCCGACCCCAGCAGGTGTAGTGAGAGGCTTGGTGAGCCAGGCAGCAGCTGTGTTGTTCTGTGCTTGCCTCACTGGTGGCCTCAGAGGGCAGAGACGCTGGCACAGGTAACCCAGCCTCTGGGTGCACTGGCCTCTGTCTGAACTAGGAAAATATTTTCCTCATGGTTTAGGAACCATGCCAAGGGTAACTCACTCCTGTCCAGGTCTATTTGGACTAGAGGTTTATTGAGGAAGGGGCTGTCACATCAGGGCTTGGTAATCCTGAAGACTGGGTAGCAGTGTTGCCTCTCTGGCTCTTTCCAACCACTCTCAAGCTGCCTAACACTCAAACATGCTGTAGTAAGTATAGACCAGAAACTTATTCCATATTAAAACTTACCTTACACTAAATACAGCCACATACTTCTTAATATCTTTGAATTCAGCTTCCTCAGGTGATCCAATATCTATACCCAGTATAGAGGGTTAATTGAATCTCAATGCTTTGCAGTTCAGAACTAGCTATTTTTTAGATGAAACCAGCAATAAAAACTCTGTAATGGTGACATTTGGATTAGATGTTTGGCCTGCCTCCAAAAGTGGCTATTAACTTCAAAACTGTTGGGCAGGCCCCTGAAAAGTGTCCCTTTAGGAGCTGCTTTCAGGCTCCTTTGGGAGTTGTATAACACTGTTCATAGCTGCTCCAGGTAAGAAAGGCAGAAGGCTGTGGGGTGATGGGCAGCAGCGATGGAGCAAGTTGGGATGATGAGATAACCACAGAAGATCACAGAAAGGTAAAGCATGGCAAGATGCTTGGGAACATCAGTTTCTTGGTAAGAAAGAAGGTCTGTCCTGTACCACATCAGCCATGGTATGAAAAGCAGGCAGGGCACACACTATCCCGGTTTTAGACAGCCATTTGTTAACGCTTCAAATGGGGTGAAACCATTTCTGTTTGGATGGAGAGATAAATGTGAGCTCCTCACCATAATTGTCTGTTCTGGTTAGAGGTAGTTGAGGAAGAACCAGAATGTCATAACTGATGATCCTGTCGAGGAGGATCACTGCTACTGGGCCAGCTCCAGGGTGAGCCAGCCAGGGCAGTCAGGGTTAGTTAGCACCCTTTGCATCTTTCACGTGCAATGGCTTTGAATGATTCCTGACAGATAGTTATGACTGCTAAAAACCCTTCTTAAAAGGGTCTTAGCGCCCTTTGCCTCAGGGGCCTGGGGCTCTTCAGCTCAGATGAAGGGTAGAGGTACAACTCAGATACTTCATTGCTAGGATTGCAAAACAACTTTAACTGTAAGCCATTTATTGTTAAAGGGCATTCACTCAATCTGCAATGCACAGCTTGAAGTTCTAATCTAAGGAGGAAAAATCAGGTGAGCTAGAGAGCCAAATAAGCAGTTTTCTATCAGGATGCCCTGGCCTGAGGAATCCCCAGCACAGAGTGCAGGTTACTCTTGCCAGATGAAAATCAAGTGCAAGGCTGAGCTCTGCTTTGTCAGTGGAAGGGCAGATCCTAGATCATGGAACCTCTTTTGCTGCAGGGTAGGAAACAGAGGGAGGACTAGAGATCCTGGGCTGGTGATGACCCACTGAATAGTCCTGGTAACTGCTCCTTTTCTAGAGCTGTCACTAATTCTGGTGCCAAGTCAGTTTTATTCTGTGAAGAGCTCAAGTCTTATCTGCCTCTCAGGCCAGCACACCACGCTAAGGTGCACACAAAGGATATGATGTGACTTTAGCAGCACTTGGGATGAAATCCAGGCTAGGTGTGAAGTTTGCAGGGAACATGCAAACACCTGGTATGCTCATAGCAGCTCTCTCTGTATGGGAGACCCCAGCACACAGCAGAGGTGGGCTGGTATACTTCACCAAGTCCAGCTAAACCAGAGAAGGATTCAGCTTATTATTCATCCAGAAGTCAGGTGTCCTGGCATCCAGCACCCATTACAGTCTATAGGGGCACTTCTGGAAGGTGGTTTGTTTCACTGCTTTTCTATCAGTCTTGGGGTGGGACAACTGTCACTTTGGAGAGAGCCTGGAGAGCCCCTCTGAAGCCGCATCAACCCAAGAGCAAATGTCCTACTCTGCTGATAATTGCTTCCTCATCTCATCTTAAGAAGTCCTCCTGAGGTCACAAATGTATCATGTATAACCTGTAGAAATTAGGATTGTCCAGCACAGAACCTTCCAGGACTCAAGCACTTGTTTAAAAAGCCTCTTGGCTTTTCATTTAATGAGCAACCAGGGAAAAATAAGTGACTGTGGTTTTTTTTGTTCTCTGGGGTGAGTAGATTCCTTCTATCACCAGCATAATGAGTGGCACTGGTGAGAAATTTGTCATATTCATCTTTACCACATACTCTGAATGGGATGACCTGCCTCCTGGAGCTGCCAGTCTTTCTCCAACCTGGAGCAGATGTCCAGTTTTTAGATAATATGACATTCCAAGGTGTCCTATTCTAAACAGCCACTTAGAGCAGTTTCAAGTAGAGTAGGGCTTTGCCAGATGACTGAGATTGGAAACTTTTCTCAGCTAGAATTCAGGTGAGGAATTAAACAGTGAGGCTGGAAAATGAGTAAATGATTCCATGGCCTTATGGGAAATCTGTAAGGATCCCACCCCATCCCACTCCAAACACAGCATGTGCTGAGGGCAGGCCCTGGTTGGGCAGACTTAATGGTGATGAGGTAAATTGATATTCAGCTGGCAGACATAGCAGACTGACACCAAAGCCAGAGAAATCCCAGGAGAAGCTGGCCTGCTCTGCAAATTGCCCATAAAACTGAGATTCGTGTCCTATGATGGCAGTAGCTTGTGTTACATTGCTTAAAATGATTATAGCTATCAGTACTGTGTTTTTTATTTTTAGTTTCCCTCTCCTAAGCAATTTTTGTCCCAATTATCACTTAAGTCACAAAATAATTTTAGCTCCAGTTACTACATAATTTGAGCTAATGACATTTATTTTAACAATGATGATTTTCATCATTACAGCTAATGAAAGCCACACTGTGTATGAACAATCACCACTTAGTATATAAAGCCACATCCTCTTAAGGTTAAAAAAGAAATCAAAATCAAAAGCATTTGAAAACGAAGGTAGTGTGACTCAAAATCAAGTCCATAATGTTTCAATGTATTAGGTGGTCTTAATTAAAGAAAGTGTGTTTCAAATGGAGGCTGATATCTTCGTGCTCACTCCGTGCTGCTTACAGAGACTGCTGATGTTGTGTTTCAGCTGTTTATGAGTTACATTTTTCTTCCCCTTTATTACAGCTCTTTCTTTTATGCCTTCCTGAATCTGCTGATCAGCGCCTTTGTGGTGTTCATCACATTTATTGCCAGCACTATAGTGAGTGTAGGATTTAACATGTGGTGTGATGCAATTACCGAAAAAGGAAGCATGCCAAATAGGTTAGTATTGAAGAATACATTTTCTTCCTTTTATTTTTTTTCTATAGGCACAATTGAACTGTGGTGTTACCAAGTGTAGTTATCACACGCAAGGTGAGCGAGGGGGAGAAGGCATCTGCAATATGAAAATCCAGATTTTTTTTCATGTGGAACAAAAAAAGCGAATCAAGATTTTTTTTGTTTATTTAGAAGCCCACAAAAAAAAGTGTTTCCATCATATTTTGTGGTCTCTGAGTCATGATCATGTGAAAAAAATCCATTATGTTAAAATTTTTTATTTCCAAAGTAATGCTGGATTTGGAGCTTTTCTGAGAATGGGGGGAGTGTGGCCTTGTGAGCAGGGCAGGGAGCTGGGGGTTAGGGCTCCTGGCTTGCAGTCCTGGTTCTGCCCCCAGCCTACTGTGTGACACCAGGCAAGTCACTTATCCTACCTGTGCCACAACTCATCATCAGACAAAACATTTGGGGTAGAGATCCTGGCCTTGTAATGGTGCTGTGGATACCCTGAGAGCCACAGAATGGAAATCACTTTCTAAGTGCAAAGTACAGATGGCTGATGCTTTCTTACAGTCACGAAATGTACAGCTCCTAAAATGGTCCACTGTATCCCACAATGCTTGTGATCCCTATAGGAAACATGATAAATTGAGGAAGATTTGCTTCTATCAAACAAATAATGATGAAGAGAGAGGAAAAGGTGACATTTTATGTCATATGATGTTGAATAAATGTACTACTTAAAGCATACATTTATGTTGCACATTGTCATATGTTGTAAAATGCCATAGTGAATGTTCTGTTTAGGGCTGCAACGATTAATCGAATTATTCGAATATTCGGTTAAAAATTCAATTACAAAAACCATCTAATCGAATATTCGGGTAAGAACCCAAGATGGCCGACAGCACTGAAAAGGAGAGAGAAGAGGCTGCAGAAATCAACCAAGAGATAGAATGACAACCTCAAAATCCTGGGATTTTTTTCACACCAGTAATGGTCCAAGTTATTTGTAAAATCTGTAGGCAGCCTCTATCTTACCATCAGACTATCATCTCCTTGCTGGAGCATCCGAAACAAAAACACAATTCCTTCTTCTGAGGCTTTTCCTGATGAAGTCAAAAGGTAACAGAGGATCATACACTTTGTTTCATAACAACCAACCTGGGGTGATGCCAGGGGCAAATCTGTGGGAGGCGAGGGGGTAATGGGAAAGAGGGGTTTAAGGATGCTGCGTTCATAATAACTACTACAATTCCACTTATGGAAGATTTGTGTTATTACTTACATAACTGCACTTTTTTATCTTTTTTTGTAAAAGAAATTAATTTTTATCTTAGTTTTAGAGAAGATCAGCAAACAATCTGATTATTGCAATAACTTAAATATCCTTCCATAGAATTGCTATTGTGAGTGTTCAAAATACATTTAACATGTTGTTTCATTTTATATTTGGTTTACCTGGAATCTCTTAAATAATTTTCTTCTTTTGTTTTGCCCTTCCAAATGCCTTTCTGGGTAGCTGTGAAGAATTGCAGGATATAGATCTTGAGCTCAACTTGGAAAACTCTGCTTTCTATGACCAGTTTGCTATTGCACAGGTAGGTCAGACTAAGTCATGGTTCTATTCCAGTTCATTTGCCATTTGCTTATTGACCTGGGATTGCTGGACCTGAACTACCATTCCTCAGAAATCAATGGGAATGTTTCCACTGACTTCATTAAGTGCTGAATCAGAATGATAGTGATGGGCACATTTGCATTTTAAATTCAAAATAGACAGTTTTGAATACAGACATGTCAAAGCCTCACCCTGATCTTGTTAATAATGACAGAAAACTCATTGCTTATGCAAAGGATGATGTCTGCAAAAGTTGCAGCACTCTGGTGTCCTGGATCTCTTCATTGCTGTTAAAAATAATTTCTGACCTGCACCACATCATAGGGTTCCTAGTTTTGCCTTCCTTGAGTTCAACTGAGATCACTTGAGCTATATAGATATCAGACCATTGGAAATAATCAAAGATTAATTCCTTTAGATAGGGCTGTTTTCTGATTAATCCATGCGAATTAGACCCCCAAGGCTGTCAGACCTTTCTATTGAATATTCTAGCTCTAAGTCAATGATCAGAGTCAGTGAACACTGGGACGTGAGCACATACTAATTTTGGAGGGACAATAGTCCCATCCCTGAAGGGCTGCCCCTTCACAAAGGCTGGTGTTGTCCCACATAGAAAGAGGCATTAGCCTGCCTGGAGCATTCCTTGAAGGTAACTATGCCTCTTGAACACGAGACAGTTTTGTGTCTTCATTGCCAGCACTGGCATCTAGATGCCCAGCTCAGGCATATCTGCATTTAGGACAGAAATATGCCATAAAAGTGACTCCTTTATATGAAGAACCCAGGACCTCCCTGGGTTTAACTTGGTGTGACTCCATGGGTTTTGGTCCAGCTGAGGTTTTGATAATCACCTGGACAGCTGACTTTGTTTATACAATATTGTACTGACCTCTTTATGATTTCTTTCCTTCTCTAGTTTGGTCTCTGGGCTGCCTGGCTGACTTGGCTGGCAATTACCATTCTGGCTTTCCTGAAGGTTTATCACAACTACAGACAGGAGGACCTGCTAGATAGCCTGATCCATGAGAAGGAGCTGTTGCTGGGAAGATCCCCTTCACGATCCTCTTTGCAAGATGACAAAAGTGGCATGATCTAAAGTGTAAGGAAACTTCCAGGGCAGGATCTAGATTTTATTATTCAGTAGCATGAGCTGAGGTTGAGTCAGGGTATTGAGTGTGTGAGATCTTTTCTTTTCCTGAAATGAAATGTACTTGTGAATCACTCACTTCCCCCATGAGAAATTGTTGGCAGAAATGCTTATATCAGGATAAAGAGAATGAACTGCCCTATGTGCCTTTGGCACAGCAAACTTTCTGTCCTGTGCAGACACGATCTGTAATCTGCCCTTGCCAGCTGAGCTCCCACGTGCCATCGCTGGCTTTTGGGACAGGGGCCATTTTTGAGGACTGAGCTGGCAAGACCAGGCTACAGCACCCAGGCTGTTTCTTCAAACTATTCTTCAACAGTAGTTGTCACTGGAGCTGCATTCAGCCCCTCCTGTCTCCCTCTCCTCCCTTTTGCCACTGAAGCTGCCCCTATTCTCTCTTTATCCTGGGAAGATGCAGCTCTGGTTCGGGTGCAGGCTCTCGCTGCCTCTGCTTTCGCTGTCTGTGGATGCAGTGCTGACAAACATGTTGCTCCTGCTCTGGTTTTATTTAGAACATAGAGACCTGTGTTCCAGACTCGATATTCAATACTGGGCAGTGTTAATGAATTCCATGAAATCTGTATGTTATTACAGCATCTCAAAAAGTGTGCATAGTATGGAAGGATGGTGGAGAACTTTTGTGGTTTTGTTTCTTCTTAGATTTTGGCATGATCAGCATTTATTATGACTCCTGAAGTGAAGTGTAGCTAGCAATTGCTGAAGCTTGCATACTAAGAAATTAAGCCGAATAGACAGTATTAATGCTTCTGCATTTATAAATGTAACTTGATCCCTAACATTGTATACTATTCTGCTTTGAGTATTAGAATTTATTTGTGATATTTATTTCATAACGGGTATGCAAAATTACTGTAAGCATTTGCATTGTAGGTTTCTATATATCAACATAGTGAGGAGTTCAAACAGCTGAGTTATTTTATAGGTAGCTCAGTGCTGAATGGGTCCATTCTCCCCACTCACGGGCAGGAGTTCCAGGGCAGCTGAATTCTGCTGTGAAAAGGAAGAAGAATTGCTATTTACACAAAGCTCACTGGTGACTGTGTTGTGGCTTTCAGTTTTGCTTGGCCAGTGCTTCAACAAATCAAGTGGATGCTGAGATCAGAGGTAGATCTGATAATTAAGGAGAGTCACTCAGAGGAGTGTGGGATTTGCATGGCAGAGAAGTTGTACCGGAATTAAGCATATATCCCCAGGTACACATTACACTCAAGACCCCAAATCAGCAGAAAACTTAAGCTAACAACTAAGTTTGGACTGAATAAGATTATTTTGACTGACACTGCCTGTGGTACCTGTGTTTGAGTTGAGGCTGGATTTATTGCAACAGAAGTGCAAACCACACACGATTATATGACCTGGTAAATCAGAGTGAGGGGAGAGAAGACAGCAGGCTTCTACCACGTCAGAGCTCAAGCCTGGGGTTGGCACAGCCATGCAGATTTACTGTTGTCTTCTGGGGACCCTCTGATTCGTAGTTAAGTACCAGCTTAACCGTTTCATTGAAACAGAATTTGATGTCATGACAAATCCCTCAATTATCAAGCATTTTAGGGCATAAAATCTGACATTGTATTTAACTGCCAAAATGTTCTTATAGGTTTAGAGAAAAAGCCCTCCATGGGCCCTAAGCAGTGAGCCAGCCCTGCGAACATTGCTTATAGGACCAGTGGGCCACAGCTCTCTGGAGAGAGGTCTTGCTCTTCAGCACGATTTCTGCCCACAAGAGAATGCAATGCCTTTGAAATCTTTGCAGCAGTGGCTTTTTTGTAGTTGGGGGTTGACATCAGAGATGGACTCCTGGAGAGGGAATCAGAGATCAAGTTAATTAAGACCAATTTAAAATTCAGATATCAGGACTGTCAGAGTGCCATTGTTTTATTCATTTGGTCTAATAGTTTGGATATTAAGAAAAATCTCTTCACTGAAAGGGCTGTCAAGCACTGGAACAGGCTGCCCAGGGAAGCGGCAGAGTCACCATCCCTGCACATATTTAAAAGAAGTGTACATGTGGCACTGAGTGACATGGTTTAGTGGTGGCCTTGGCAGTACCAGGTTCATGGTTTTACTGGATGATCCTAGAGGTCTCCTTCAACCTAAATTGCTCTGTCTCTAGTAGGAGATACACTCTTGCAAGTACCTGAGCACATTGCCAGGGAATGACCTTCTTCATACCCTGAAGAAGAGCTTGGGTCTTGTAAATTAGACTGTTTCCTGCATTTCCCCAGTTTCTCCAGCTGTAAAAGGCAGTCTCACTTTGACTCAGCAGTGATGTCTCTTCCCACAAATTACTTCAGTGCATGCCTTACTCCTCATGGAACCATGCTGCTGCTTTGTATAATATATTTTATGTACATGCCAAATCAGGCTTAGGCTGAAGTAACATGTGGGTTGGGACTACTGTTCCTGGTGTTGCCCAAAGGTTTGAAGAACCATGAGGCAGAAGATAACAAGTGGCTTCTTGTGGTTCTTGCTCTGAGGTACCAGGGCTCAAGCCTTGTCCCTGGTTCTGAAAGAGAGGATGCTGCTTATGGGCGAGGTTGTCTGGAGCTCATGCTCTCTTCTACCTCTCCTGTCTCAAGGTCTTTTTCCTCCTTTTCACTTCCACGAGAAGCAGCAAACACAGGTCCTGGGGCTGGAGTTGCCATGCAAAATGAGAAGAGGCTGAAGCTCTTCTATGAGTCCCACTTGAATCTCAGTCTGTTTTTCACAGCTTCCCTACCTTGACCAGGTGGGCTGAGTCTGGTACCCACTTGCAAGCATCAGTGATGCTTGAAAGCAAAGCTGTTTTTGAAGGAAGCCCCTGTGTGAGTCAGAAGGCAGAGCATGTAGTGAGAAGCTCTCTGGCTGACCCAAGGGGAGGAAGGGTATCCTGCAACTCCCAGTTATTGGACACACTTGGCGTTTTTTATTTGCACTAAGTTTTCTGCAACCTCTCCTAAAGCTTGGACACTCAGGCCAACGTGGTGGTGCCAGGCTGAGAATGTGTTAGAATTGTGGGATAATTTATGCACACATACATACCTATCTATGCTCTCTCTCACGCACTTCTCTTTTGTACATTTCTGACGTCTGGATTTAGTCATCCATTGCCAGCCAGCACATCGTGGGGCTGAGTCAAATGTTGCATTTCTGTGACATTTGAGTACCTTTAATTTGCCATGTCAAAGGCAGGCCTCTGGGAGCACTCTAGCAAGAGTTGTATTCAAAGAACTAGAACACTGTGTGGTACTTACACTTGTATTTATTTATTGGCATGTGGTGGAAGGGGGAAAAGCTTTGTGGCCTTTCCAAGGCACTGGGCTGTTGCCACACCATTATTATGTTGTACCAAATAATATTCTCTGGCTACCATCTGTGGTTAAATTCCCCACCAACTCCCTGCCAGCAGTCCTCATTGGGTTAGAAGAATCTAAGCTAGCAAGTGTCATCTGAGCTTTTAGATCAATGCTGTTTATTACTATTTTTTATAATGGAGAAACAATTGCAGCCATCTTTTGGAGCAGAGCTTCCCCAGGAGTGCATTAATGCTCAAAACATCTTATGCCACTAACTCATGAGGCATCTTTCAGCTGGGAAATTTCAATAAGAATCACAAAAATAAGAGCATGATGATTTACTGTAAAAACTGAAGGACACATTTGTGCTATAGCAGTGGTTCTATGGTCCCTTAAAAAAGGGTTTTTTATAATAACCAGTGATGGATGATTGACTGTACAGAACTTGTCATGAAAGCCTTCTGTGTGTACAGTGTACACAGGTAAGTGCCAGAAATAGTTCCACTGCTCCTCTGTGATGTGGATATAGGCTCTTCACTTAACAGGCAGCTTAGGCTGGAGTAGTTGTTAGGCTGCCTTAAATTTCTACACTTCCTTTTACTTACTTAGCATTAAGACTCGTGCAATGACAATGGTTATGATACCCAGAGGTGGATTTGATGTGAGCAGAGTGGGAAAACACTGGCCAGTGCACAGCCTCCCAAAGGCGGAGATGAGTTTCTGATGCAGGCTTGCAGGTGTTTTAATTCCTCCCCTATATCTGAGCAATGTCCTGCTGTTAGCCTAAATTAGTCCAGTTAGGAGCAGAGTCAGATTTCCCTTCAAGGCCTTCACTCCCCAGTACAGAATGCTGTTGATTTAACCTATGTAGTGTTCAGGATGGAAGCAAAGCTGCAAGGAAGAGGAGCTCACACTTTACAGTCATGTTGCACACAAACCTGGTATTGGGTGTTTGTGGGTTTTGTCATCTCCCTTCTCCAAAGCCTTCCCAAACATATTGCATGTAAAATCACTTTTACCATTTAAATTATAACTTTAATGAAAATTCAGACACTAATTTATACTGGAAAGACTGAAACTATTTTGTGAAAAACCAATCTGGATAATGAGAAAACTTTTGGTTTTTTTCTATATCAATGGCCCAAGCATCCTTGAGCAGATGAGAATCCTGGCTGTGTCCAGATCCTAAATTTGTGCCTCAGACCATTTCCATTGCTGATGGAAATATCCCATTTTTATCTCTTGGAATGTTTGCTTTGGAGACCACAAATGTCCTTTCCTTCTGGTTAGGCAGTCTAGGAGGAGAGGAAGGTTTTACCTGCAGTGACAAAATGCTTGTGTAACTTCAAAAGCAATTATTTCATAAGAAATTGTTTTAGAACTATTTCCGCTCATGGCACTAATGCCTTGAAGTACATGTTTCTATTTTTGTCCTCCATAAGAAGGAGGAAAACTATCCTGAGTTGTATTTTAGTACTCACAAATACACACCTAAATGGTGTTTTGTTATGGGTTTTTTTTAAAGGCAAAATTCAACTCAGTCATTTATGAAGTTAAGAACTGCGTAGAAGACAGCACTTTGATGCTCTCCTGATGTAGAAGGGAGCTGCACTCCCTCAGAAAACATTTGTTTCTCAGAGGTTAGAATAAAATGTACTTAATATATAGCAAGTACTGCTTATTTCAGTGCATGCACTTCCTGAATAGTGTCTTCCCATTCTGTTACTGGAAAGAGTATTAACATAGCCATGCTTTCTCTTTAGTTTTTTTTGTTCATGCCAAAGACTGTAATTGAACTGCTATTGCAAACATAGATTAATGTGAATATATTCATCTGAGTGCTTAAAATTCTCTACCTCTCATAGCTACTATAACTGCTTGAACTGCTATTGCACACAGTGGAGAAAAAATCTAAATCCATGTGAGAGTCTAAATCCCATTTCCATAGACAGCTAAAGGATTTAGGATTTAATGCTTATTAGCTGCCTGTAAGATCCCCATTGCTAAAAAATGGGCATAAGTACCCGAGAAGTGCTGTGTGGATAGCCCTTTGCATTGGTCTAATAATTTCATTTTGGTTTGGGATATTTTAATTTATTTTTTTCTCACCAAAATAAAAAGCCAACAACCTCAATTTGTTAGACATGAAAAGTTACCCTTGATCCCCCTCAAATCCTCCTGCTGGAGCTCTTCTACTTGGCTCGAAATTCCTAAATAACAATGATTTAGCATGGTGGCTCTGATGTTTATTAAGGAGATAAACTACTTGGAAGCAAGAGCTGCTCACTGAAATAGCTGGAATTATTTGTATATGGTGGAAACCCAGTGTGAGAAGGTTTTGTTCCCCCTTTCCACTTGACTGTGCTGTAAAGTGAGGGTTGAGACAACCTGCCAGGAGGTGAGAATGATGATTTGTAAGTACTGTTGATATCCTGGGTGATTTCTCACACAAGTGAGTAAACAGTCCTGAGACTAAACTACTCTTCATCTCCTCCTTATTTTCCCCTTGTTTCCCCCCAGATTTGGGCAAGTTTATTTCCAGTGTGTATACAGGCTCTGAACAGTGTTTATAAATCTGAGGAAAATTGCAGTCTCTATTTCAAATTTTGTCAAAAAAAGAGAAAAGCAGTCAAGGGTTTTCCCTGTTCTCATTCAGCCTCTCTGGATCGTGACATTGACCCCTTCTCTTTACATAAGACAGGCCTGATTTAGATGATGTGTTGCTCTGGGAGGTTTCCAAGGCTGGTGCCAGCAGTCTCTCCAGGAACCTGGTGGAGTTAGACGAGTGCTGTGTTAAACCATAGATTTTAAGGCAGGGAAATGTTTGAAAACTGCCATGGTATCCCACATAACACAGTCCAGAACTCCTCACCCCATCTCTCCTGCAGCAGAGAGAATTATTTTTCCCTGTTAACAGTGAGGTCCAAGAGTTTGTACCTAAAACACAGCACATCTTCCTACAACACGCTGGATCTGGATTGCATCAGTTAATCCATTCCACTTTCGAGGCTGCTGCAACATTTTTAGCCATGGTTGTTGAAGCAGGGTCCAGCATTTGACTTCATAAGGTGCTGCTGGCAGTCTCCTTATTAAAGCACAGTCTTTGAGAGCAGCAGGCAGTCCCTTTGCTCAATCTTGCTGAGAAGCTCTGTACTGAATAGCATCCTTCCAGGGGGAACCACTGCATCAGTGTCCACAGCCAGTGCAGACTGATGGTATCAGAGCAGTTCTGGGCAAACACTCTCTGATTAAAACAGCCCAGGCTGCACAACTGAAAAATCAATATATTGTGATCTGAAGTACGCTCCCGAGAGGTTTTTGAGGGTTTATAAACAAAACAAAACAACAACAAAAAACCCCAACACCTGCACTGAAATATCCTCCCTCTGGATCCTTTCATCTTCAAAAACATTCCTGCAAAATTCAGAGAGATTTTGCTGCTGTCAGGCTGATTGGGCCTTATTTCTAACATCTCTTCCTACCAGAGACAAGGACAGCTGAGGTGTGCAGGACAGTGGCATCAATCTGAACAGAAATAGGTAATGAGGAGTTAGTGCATTTCCTGTGAGGGATTTCAGCTTTTGGGCTGTAATGTGAGGGAGTAGCACTGGCACCAATTTCAGCCTTTGCTTGGCCTGCTCAGCCCCTACCTGCTCATATGGCCTCAGAAACTGCAGAGCATCCTCCTGAAGCATGTGCTGACCTAAAGTCAGCTTCTGGAGAGAGCCACCTGTGCCAGCTGTGCAGGTATCGGGTGTAAAGGCGCTGACATTGCCCCAGATTTGGAGGAAAGCAGATCCAGATATCCAGATATCCAGATATCCTACACTGGCCCTTCGTCCAGTGCAGCTTGTGACTTGCATGAGGAAGGACTGTTCCCAAATCTCTGTAGGCTTGGCATTTGTGAAAGTAGCTCAGTAGCACCCATAGTTTTAAAGGGTTTGGTGTTTTTGTGTGGTACCACCTGCAAAGATCTGAATCAGACCTTTCTTGCTTGTAAGTCAGTGCAGAGCCTGAAAGCAGTTCACTGAAATACGGGTCCTCTGATGTATGTATTCGTGAGCTACTGTCTCTTGTAGCCACCTGCAAAAGCTTTATAAGAGTCTAGATTAGCTACTCTTTTTTTTTTTTTTTT
>VXBT01013467.1:463205-541808 GCA_013400235.1 Oriolus oriolus
TTTTTTTTTTTTTTTTTGTGCTGCTAAAGAGGTTCCTGTAATGGGTATTTGGGGAGAAAACTGAATACTTTTTCCTAGTTTGTTTAACCACAGAAAGCAGCTGAGGAGCAGATCCATCACCAGTGTATAGAGATCAGCCTGTGAACAGCTACGCCAGTCCACAAAAGCTGAGGGTAGAGCCTGGCCTGTTTTGAGTATTATCTCTGTTGATTTGTATGGTCTTTTGCAGTGTAATGACTGCTGATTTTGAGCTTTAATTGCATGTGTTTGACAAAACCAGAAAGGGAGTGAGGTTTATTATTGTTTTGATACAATCTCAAAAGGGAAGCTTTTTACCAGCATTTTAGTACAGCCCTTTGTAAACAGCCAGTAGAGAAAAATGCTGAGTCCAATCCTTCTGCTAGTGGAGTCACTGAGTTTCCTCTGGCTTTAGTAGGAGCTGGACTGGGTTCAGTGTACGTGGTACACTCCAGCATTACTGATAACGAGTTACTGTGTTTTATATATTGATGCTTTTTGCTGAACAGTGCATCGGCTTTTTATGATTTGGTGAAATATAAAAAAATAAATTATTTGAAAAGTCAATATTTCTGTGCCTGTTCTTTGAAGGTGAGTTTAAATTGTTACAGTGTAAGATTAAAAAAAAGTTCTCAAAGTCAGTGGTAACATCTTTGTACTCGTTCCCCAGCCTCTCCATGCCACAGCCTGTATAGTCAGGGGTATGCCCAACCATCCTCAGCTGCCTGAGCCCGTTTGGTTCACCAGGAGTTCACCCTAATGCCATTGGAGACAAGGAGAAAATGGTCCTGTGTCAACATGCAGCTGAAAGGCAGTTTGTTACCAAATGTAAGGGGGGACCACAGGCTGCATGGACAGGCTAATTTTCTTTATATAGCTTCAGTCTTTCTCTTCAGAGGTGAGCCTAAAGGTTCCTGACAGCTATCTTGGAGCAAGGAATTAATAAGAAACAAGGCCACACTATTATCTTAGAGGTTCCTGAGTTATTCCTTGAGGGCAGCTGGTAACACCCTTTTTATAGTCACAAGCTGCCAGCTCTTCTGCTGGCTTCTAAGTGGCAAAAGGCAGAAATGACAATTACAATTGTTGCTATGGGCTCATTTCCAGACTCTCAGGGTTGGAGAGATGAAGGGAAGGAGGGGGACTCGAGGCAGTCTTTGGGGCTACTTTTTACTGGTGCTAATGCTGAGTGCATCAAAAGGTTAATGCAAAAACATCCAGTGTCATCTCACTATGTACTTTTCTATCTCCCCTAATCATACGGGTATGGATACGCCTACTGCTGCAGTCAGGTGCTGTTGATGTGTCTGAAGAGGGTGTTGGCAGCTGCCCTCCACCCGTTCGCACTGCAGGAATGTACTGAACACTGTCAAAACAACACTTACCCTTCTGCTGTGGTCTGCTTATTTCTGTTGTGTATTACTTACATACTCACTGCATAAGGGATTTTAAGCAGCACTTCTACCCTTAGGCCCTGTCATTAGTCCATTGTCGTGCACAGACCTTCTACTCTCCCCTGGCCCTTTGTGTCCTGCCACCACAGACATTGCTACTGGGGATCCCTCCTACCCACTGTCTGCTTCAAAAACTGCTCCAAGTCCTACATCACTCCCTCTTTCAGTCTTTTGTATCTAAAACATGGCCATTTCCAAGCTGGATTAAATAACTGCCCAGAGCCGGTTGGCTGCAGGATTTTAGACTTCTGAAACAATTCACCAAGCTGGCACCAGCATGAATTCAGGTGAGCCATCTGCACTGTTTGCAATAAATTATGTACTCTCTCTCCTTTTTACCTCTATTGAGAAATTCTCAGGAGCTGTGTTGAAGGGACATATCACCCAGCATGGCTAGCAAGGGGATTATTACCCAACACAGACAACTTTTTGTAACTTTAGAGATCCAAACTCACAAAGGTGTCACACCCAGAAAAACACCTTTGAACAAGGATAAATAGAAACCACATCCAGCTCACAGTGGTGAGGATAAAGCTGTGATGGCTAAAGAATGAAGGGGAAGAGAGGGAAAAGGGGTTGTGTGTGTTTAAGCAGGACGGATGAATGGAAAAAGAGCTCCAGAAGGAAATAAAACAGGTAAGTTCACAGTGAAGTTGTGAACTGGAGTAAAGAAATACAGGCCTAGGAGCTGGAATTTTTTCTCCTATTCCCAGTCATGTTACTGACCTACTTCATTCACTCCCACATGCAATGGCTTTCTTAGCTTCAGTTTCTTCACCTAAAAGACGCTACCACTCTGCCAGGAACAGGTTTTAGCTTTTATTTATTTCAAACCTTCTGGCTTCAAGGCGAATTTTATTTGGCTTTCTGCAGCCTGCCAAGTATCTGACTGACCACAGTAAACAATCCTGACCCGGGAGACCTTTTAAACCCATGGTGAGACCTCAGCAGCAGTCTCAAGATAACTCAAGTGCTGCCTTTTCACATGCCCAAAACAGTCCCAAACAAAAAGCCAGGAATAGCTATTCCTCTGCTAAATATCCCTGACAGCCCAGATGCGGTGGCAGTTCTCACTCACAGCAATAAATTGGGCCCCAACAAGAGGAACGTGGACATTTTCCATTTAAAGCAGGCTCAGTGGAAAGGTGGTCCTGTGTCCGTCTCCTGGGGAGCTGTGCAGGAAGGTGAGCACACACATGGTCTTCACACCATCTCCACATTTTCCCTCCTAAGTCCTAAGAGGAGTCAGCCCAGAGCCAAAAAGCAACACCACTGATTTGCCAAAGGGTTTCAACATGGACATTAAAAAGATCATAAACATTAAAGATGCAAACAGAAGTTGCAGTGACCCTCTTGCCCCATGCAGGTACCAACCTAAAAACCTTTTCCCCAGAGATTCACCAGCACACAAGTTTAAAACCTTTCTTCTTTATTACCTGAACAGCAGGGCTGAGACAGTGGTGAGGGGAGGGAAGCAGTGGTAGGACTTACCCTCTGAGCTGGGGCACCTGGGTGGTTTGCACACAGACCCCTGAGCCAGACACTGCTCCTGCAGCACCCTTTGCTTCCCAGACCAGAGCAGCCTCTGCATCCCTGGCCAGCTTGTGTCCAGCGTAACAACGCCTGTGGCTTTGACAGCTTGGGAGGGGCGTGAGAGCAGCCACTGAAGGCACTTCTCTCTCTCTTGGGCTGCAGTTTTTCTGACTTGTTCTCAATCAAGTTGCTGCCCCCTCTTCTCCTGAGAGAAGGTTGCATGTTGTGTTTCAGTTTATCCTCTCCTGGTTAAAGTCCTCGGGCTGCTTGGGAGAAGGTTGCTGGGGCAGATGTATGGCCCTCTTAAAAAAAACCCCTAAAAATAGAGCACCGTTTTTTCTTTTTGATGGTTGCAATGGCAGGGAAATTCAAGCCAAGGTCTTGCAGACATCTCTTCATCTTCTCTGCAGTGGTTTTTTCCCCCTGCTTTTTTCCGTTTTCTTTTACTTCAGCTGTTACAGGTTCTGATGTCAATCTTACCATACAAAATAACCCCAAGCACACATCAGGTGCTACTTGAGCAGAATTGAAGGTCTAAAAAGCTGAATTCTCTTGTTCTTTGAAGCTCATGAACTTGCAGTCCTTTGTTCTCCTCTCGGATACCCAGAGCAGCGTTTCACACGATCTCCATTAAAAGGATTCCTTTCAGAGAAATGCATAGTATGGTGAGACAATAGAGTGATAAAGGAACTATGCACCCCACACCTTCACAAGCAGTCCATATCACCATGGTATAAGGCCTTGAACACACAGGCATAACTTCTGCCTGAATACAAGCACTCTCATAAATTTTGTATGCCAGCCTGTGGGGTTTATGGACTGAATCAAACCCAGAGGACTAAACTACAGATTTGATGATTAACCTGGGTTTCAATGCTGCTATTTATTATGTTAGGCAAATAAACTATTTTCTGTTTAAATGAGTTTCTGTGTTCTTTTTCACACCTGGGAGTCAAGTGAAGCATTAAGAAACAGCTTTTGCCCATGGAGGAAAAAAAAATGCACGAAGGGAAACAAGAGAGCCATTTGCTGGGATTTTACTAATAATCACTGCAGGTGTATAAATATAGCAGCTTGCCAAGCCTTTGGCTGCCAGAGCAGTGTCTGTGCAATAGCTCAGCTTTATTTTAACCTTTGCAGAATAACTCTTAGGAGACGGTAGGAGAGAGATGGTTTGGTATCTAAAGCCTTGACCTGAGACTCACGAGACTTTTCTTCAGAGCTTGCTGCTGCCTGCACAGATCAATGTATTTCTCTCTCTGCTTTTGCTCCTCATATCAGCAGCTTATAAACTCTGGGCAACAAAATCCAGATACTTCTTTGCTGCTCAGGGTGATGGAGCATGAGTTTGGTGGGACCTCAAGGCATTGGTATGACTGTTCATTGATGTGAAAGAAAGAAAGAAAGACACAACCAAGAAGGGAAAAGGAGAACAAGTGTTTGCTGGATGGTGCACAGCAGGGGTGATTTTCTTGCTCTTTGAGCTGGAAGCTCACATGTTCCTTGCATGTAGCTGCAGTAGACTGGGGGCTTTGCACTGACGTTTCTTAGCAGTGTCAGGCTGGAGGACACTGCTACTGCCTCATAAACCAAGTCCAGCATCTCTGAGCAACGTGTCTTAAATGAAGGAAGAAGATAACAAGCCGGGATTGAAATTCCTCCAGGACTTTAACATCTTGCTTCATGCTGGTGTAGTAGAGACTCACAGCGAGGATCAGCACTGCACAAAACGTGAGCCACAGGAGCACTGGCAATCCAGATGATGACCTGTTATCTGCTGAAAGGTGATGAGGAGAAAAAAGAAAGGAGCATTATTTTAGTGCCATCTTAAACACTTTCCAAATTTGATCCCCCGCTGATGCCTTTGTCCCAGTTTTCTGGGAACAGCAGGGTACACAGGGCTCTGGTGGTGAGCACTTCCGTAGGCATCAGTTGAGTGATAGTGAGTCACACCTCCTGATGGAGGGTGGTGAGTATAAAAGATATCATCTAGTGGAGCATTTAAAGAGTTTAATTATATACAATAAGAGCAGGATTAGCATAGCTAATGCATGATCTCAACTTCCCCTCCAGCAATTATTTTTTATACCTTTACACTAAATGTTAAGTTGAATACTAGGAGAGTATGAAGCTACTTGGTCTAATTACTTAATGTTCACAAATGCTCCATGAAAGAGAGAAGCTATAGATTTCTGTCCTTTTCCCTGGTAACTCAGCTTGTTTGGGACTCCTCCTTACAATAGAAAGAACCCAAACACGGCTCCATTAACCAAGAGGCATGTTCAGAAAGCTCTGTCAGTTTTAACCACTCTGAGTGCTGTGTGTGCTAATTACACCAGAATATCCTCTGCACTTGCTCTTCAGCAGGAGGATAGTGTAAAGATTTTTCTTGCCTTCAAAATATTTTCCAAATATGTTTAAAGTGCCACAGGTCAGGCACAGCACACATGTGGAAATCAGAGGGCTGCCTTCAGCTTGCCAACAGCTGTGTCCCAGTCCTTGCCTGTGTGTATCCATCCCTGGGCCTTGGGGATACAGTTTGATTCAGATCTGGCTGCTCTGTCTGACTGCATGGCCATTGCACAGTCGGCGCTATTTCGTAAAGCACAGAGTATTAAACATGCAGTATAAAGCCAAATTCATGCCTGAATAAAACCCATAGTGTGCAGCTATTTTCCTGCCATATGCACATAATCAATAAAGAGATAAAAATGTGGAGTGTATTATTATGGGTAAAGGGCCAACATTAGCTGTAACGTATTTAAATTAGCTTCCACTCCGAGCCCTGGAATACACACCAGTCAATTAAACTGTCACACAGATGTACAGAGAGGAAGGTAAAAGTCATAAAACCAAGCCAGAAACACATAATAATGTATCAAAAAGTGTATGGGGAAAAGGTAAAATGTTAATAGGCAGTCATTTTATAGCTAACCAGAAACCAAATCAATGTCCCATAATAGATCTGAGTGAATTATTTGCAGCAAGTAATTTATTGATTTGAATTTAGCCCTTCTTTCTGTTTGCAAATTATCCATGTGCAGACTTCAGATTTTATAAATTTGTTTATTTGGCATTATTCTATGAATGGTTGATATGAAGGTGTTTAGCCAGGGAATTGCTCACCACTTTCTGCTTTTGCAGAGATTTATGAGCAGGGAGTTGGTATTTCCCTTGTGAGATTTCCCACACCACAGTCTACAGCTCTTGACTGGGTGCCCACCTGCCTTTCCCAGCGTGGAGCTTGGCTGATGAGCACACATGGGAGCAGGGAAACCTTGCTGAACAGCTTTCCACATCAACCCTTTCACTATGAAGCTCTTGTAACCTATTTCAAACCTGAAAAAGTTACTTTCCACCTGAAATTTCTGGATTATCTCAAATGTAGACCTGAGCTTTCCTTACATCCTCTCAGTTAGGAAATACGTTCAATCCATGAACAGAAAAAAAATTAAGTGGAAGAGTAATTCCACCTGCAAAATGGTGATGAGCTGTGCTCACAAGAGCTTCAGCCCATCACTACAGTTATGTGCTGAAACTCAAATTTGCTTTTCTAGATTACAATTAGAAATTTAATGCTTAAATTTGTAAGTTAAATTGCTTGTTGGAAGAGCACGCTCAGCCACAGACATGTTCCCAGTCTCATGGCAGCTCATCTGAGAAAAGCACTGGACCCAGATACAGGGGATTTTGTTTCAGTTCCTGCCTTGGATACACATTTCCACTGCCCCCTGTGGAATATTTGATATTTGCTTTTCCACCTGGCTCTTTTCTGGATATAGTACCTTGTTTCTAGCCCAATAACAGCCCTAGCTGATGCTTCCATTGTCATGAGCATACAGCCCCTCTTCCTGGACAACAGCAAAAGCTGAGGGATATGGGGATATCTGCCTGGGAGGTTTTTTGGCCTCCCAAAACTATAGGTGCGTGTATGTGTGTGTATGTGTACATGTATATAGGTACCCCTCTCCGTTCACTGCTCTGCCTACAGAAGGGTCTGGATGTTGACCAGGGCTTCTAGAAGTGATCACCATCATCAGAACATCCAGATACACTTGCTTGAGGGTCTCTGACGCTGCCAGGCCTCAGACAAAAACCAGAAAAAACCAATTATTTTTATTATTTCTACCCTGCTGTCAGCATATAAATGAAACGTCTCTTCCCCTCATGCAAAACTCAGCAGGGAGAACTGTTGTTTTGCTTGGGGTGCTTTCCTTGCATATCGTAGTGAGAAACCTGTACCTCCTCTATTGCCATAAAATATATTAATTATATGTAAATTAAAAATAGCTTCGGGGATTTAATTTTTGTTTCCACTATTTGTCTTACTAGATGTCTTGTTTAAAATTGCACCAGACCTCATCAGCACCCTGTGCTGCTTATGCTGAGAAGAAAAAGCAACAACCACTGAGTGCACAAAATGCTGTGTATATGGAGGGTATGTTTGCACAGTGCATCCCACCAGCTGCAAAAGCAAGATCAGGTTAATGCTATGGATGGCTCACAGTTATAATGTGAAAAATTCAACTTACCCACTACGTAGTCACAGCAGGAAATGACTAGAAAACAGAATGAAAATGTTCTTACACGTCTGGAAAGGTCTCTTGGTAGCGGGTGAAAAAGAAAAACCAGAACCAAGCAGTGTCTCTGAAACTGCCTCTCACCTTGGAGGTGCTGGGCAACCTCTTACACCACTTTTGGCTCTGCATGAGCACCTACCCACTCCACACAAACATGCAGATGCAGGTGAACTTCAGGAAAGTGGGGAAAAATTATTGTATGGGAGCATGCAGAGGCAGGATTTCTGCTGTTGCAGGGAGGTCAGGAAACAGCTCTTACTAAAAACCCTCCCTATTCCACATAATTCCTAGAAAGGAGAGGATTTAGACCAACAGGCTGAGAGAATGAAAATTAAGAAAGCACTGTCAGACCAACTTTCATCAACAATATCCTGGAAATGCGTCTGCTTGGCAGCCAGGGCCCAGACACAATCCAGGATAAAAAGTCCATAGAATGGAAAAAATTCAGTGGTGCCAGACAGCATCATTTTACCAGCCTTAATGCTAATAATATTGTGTGGACAAACAGTAAGTAATCTAAATCACAGACTGTTTGCAACACAGAATACTAATTATGGGTTGGAACGTGTCTCATGTCTCCATGGGAAAGAATCAGACTTCTCCATCCTTGCAGCTCCCTGCAGGTGTTCAGCGTGGCTTTGCTGAAATCAGAGCAAGTGGGACACCAGCCTGGTCCCCCTGGACTGGACTGACTGCAGGATTACCAGCACTGATGTGGGGCATGGACTCTGGCAGAGAGCTGGGGGAGTTATTAACTCCCATCAAAATCCTGCACTTGAGCAATCAGATGAGCTCTGAGGAATTTAGGGCTGACTCACTGAGTCTTTCCAGGAGTCCAGTTTTGGTGGGAAAGCCCAGGCCATGTCAACAAGCTTATCAAGAAACAGCTCCCCCTCCAGCATCAGGAGGCATCCCAAACAATATATTGCCAAACAAATGAGAGCTCTGTTTATAGACACATCTATAGCAGATGCCAAGCCTTATTTTCAGAAGCTGTAGCAGTCCAAACAGGTGGCTGACACAGAAATATTACCATTCTGCCCTCTGTGTTTTGACCAACTGGCATAACAAACACCTACAATTTTAGTTCTCTACCAATAAATACAATTTTCTGGGTTGGATGAGTTTGGGAAACTCAGAAGGTAACACCAATTCTTATTTGGTATTGCACACAGCACACGCAGAAGTGCAAACTGTATCCTTGTGCCAGACCTCTGCTGAAGGTCACTCCCAGCTGACCTACCTGCAACATTTTGGCTCATGAAAGACCACAGGTTTTGTTAGCTGTGCCAGTCCTTGGGTGCCTTTGTTGGCTTAAATTATTACATCCTGGCTGCTAGGCTCAGACCTCTGCTATTGTGTTCTGTGGCATCCTAGTTACCCACAGTGACATAATTATGTTTAAATTTGGTCTGAGTGGAAAGGTTGTTCTGGGGAAGCCCTGGGGCTCAGCCAGGCCAATGGTCTACAATGATCCCTGTGGGGGCCGGCTCCAGAGGTCACTGTGACAATAGCTGAGGGTGAGGCAGGAGCCTGTCTCCTCCCAGGGCAGGCAGGCAAATGGACCAGATGCAGTTCTGCAGAGCACAGAGGAAAAATCATCCATCCTCTGCTCCGTGCTGAGCTGAAAATCACAAATCACATTATCAGAGGAGGAAGCTGATGTGGACAGACAGAGTGGATGTTAAAAGCTAGAAAGGTCATGCCAAAATTCCTAATAGCTTCAGCATACCATGTTCAATGACTTCTTCAGGCTCACGAAATCGAACCCTTCTCTCTGCTCTCCGCTTTTCTCCCACAGCTTGGTCCACAGGTGGCCTTTTCCTCAGTATGGAAGGAGGATAGCTACTGTCATCTGTCTAAAGAGTTGATCAAAACACAAAACACGCGGCTGTTCAATCGGGGTTAATGCATCTGGGTGTAGTTTTGATCTTTCATGGATACGTTACCGTGTCCCTCGAAGGACATGATGTGTAACATGTCTGCTTGGACATGATCAGAGCACTGTAATATTTACAGCAAGACAAGGGGGATATTCCTACATTGCCACACACCTGCAGTACTCTAAAGCTGTATTCTCAGGGAAAAGGTTAGTTAAAGCAATGGGCAGCAAAGTGTTCAGAAAGGATTTCTCTAAATTGTAGCAAACATTTGCTGAAGGTGGCTGCTCAACAGCCTTGAGCTATTCTTAGAAGAACATAAATGTGATATGAAATATATGAACCATAACATTTGGAGCACCTTTGAAATGCTCTGAGCTAAGCAATTCCATTCAGAATGCAGTGTTGCCATTTCAACAACTGGGACTATGCAGCTGGCTTGGCTTTGGACACTCCTGATGGGTACAAGAAGGTAATTTATTTGCACTTCAGTATCACAATTACGCTGTTCCTCTGGTTTTTGCTTGGAAACCACATTTAGTGTTTGACAACAGAATCATAACGCTGCGGATTCTTTGAAATTACAAGAAACAGAGCTGCAAGAACAGTAGTAAGTTACTGTTCTGCATAGGAATGCCCCCACAGTCAACCTCCCAAAGTAAATCCAAACCGTCTTGGTTCAGAGACACCCACTGTCCTCGGGAAGTAGAGAGCAGATGGCAATTTTTCCACTTTTCAAAGATCTAAGTGAGGGGCATAGATTCTTCACATTTTATTTTTAAGATTGAAGTGATCTTCACCCTTTCCATCTCTTTCCAGCCCTTTCCATCTCTTCCCTCTCTTCCTTTGCTATATAAAGGTATTATTTCTTCTGGTCACTGTCCCTGCTCCCTTCTTCCCCATTGTTTGTTGTTTCCCCACTCAGTGATTGCCTGCTGCTTACTCCATATTTTTCTCCTTGCTTTGATCTTTCTACTCCTCAATTATCTACTTTTGTCCTTTTTTAGACCCAAATACCCTTGCTTTGCCTCTTCTCTTTGGATGTTTTCCCCACACTCACCATTTCACACACCCACTCCTTGGACTGCAGAAGCAGGATTAGGTCCCATTAACAGCAGTCTGGAGGTATCAGACCCCAGAGTAAAGGGAATAAATAGGTTTTCTTATGCATCATGATCTGGTTAACCTCAGAAAGGCATATTACATAGCCAGCAGGAACAGCCATGGGGTTAGGAATGTCTTCAGCTTTGATTCTTTCTCCTGAGAGATTCGTAAAACCAATCTCATCACTGATAACAATGCTTTTTCTGATCTTGGGGTCATACCACCTCTGCCTCATGGCTGCAGACAGCATGTGTTGGAGTTCTCTGTTTTCCATTCAGCAGCTCAGAAGCTGGAAGTCCCATTCAGGGAACAGGAAACCTGGATTTAACTTCTTTCTAACTCTAAAGAAATGCAAAGCCACATCTCTTATATACACGTCCTCATCATCAGTGTGTGGGGCACACACGGGAGCAGAGAATCTCAATCTCTGCCACTGAAGCTGTCTTGTTTGGCCTTGAATAATTAAATATTCATTAAGCTGAAGAAAGAAAGAATGACTTTACAGCCTGGTGTTTGGGTGCTCCCTTGGGGATGGCAGAAATCTGCTCCTATCCTTGCTCCAATGAATACTTAATATGTAATACTTAAATATTCATTGGAGTGGTCACTGGGAACAGGGCCTCTCATCTACCAGGTGAGTACCCCAATCACTCTGTGACAGCCACACACACACACTCTTACTCACATAATGAATATTTGATTATTCTGTGTAAAATGAAACAGGTTTAGGGAGACACAGCCTAGCTCAAGCTAGGGGTGGTTATAGCTATGAAGGCTTCTTCTGTGGCACAACGAAGGAAACCAAACCCTATATTTGAAGAGATTTATAACTCCAAGTGCAGCTGTTGTCCACATGAGCTTTTCCAAACACTTAGCAGTGACATCACATCAGAAGAGAAAAACATTAAACAACTAGCTGGTTGGATAGCACCTAGCCAAGGAAGACCTTAAAAAGGAAGTGATTTTATGATATTTACTAGCCTTTAATAACTTATGGAAATCAAAGCTGCACAGTGTCAAAACAAACAAAGCACTGTCCCCTCAGACAGAAACCTAACATACTGTGACAAGAGTCGGAAACCTTCCAAAGTGATAGCCGGGAAATTGTATGACCCTGCAAATAACCCATTTGTAACAAGTTCCGGGCACTGGACACAGGGACTCCATCACCCATCAGAAGATTACTTACCGGCAGCTCCTTGGCACTATGATCAGAAAGTGAGGCTGGACATATCTGGGACATGTACTCTGGATGCCAACATGAAGCCTCCCACATGAAGCTTTGGATGGAAAGCCTCTTGCCCAGGAAAATGAGAAGGACCAGGGAAAAGCGTCCGGAGACCGCTCCGCAGCAGGGACGGAGCAGGCGGCGGCACCGCGCAGACGGGAGCGGCAGCCGAGGACAAGGGAGGGGAACGAAGAGTTTCCGCCCTTCATACCAGGGCTGGCGTGGGAAGGATGACGCTACGTGAGATGTACTCAGGAGCCAAAAATAGCACATAGTGATAATACTGATTGTGCAGCTGGAAGCAGGGCTTTTCTGGCAGCCAGAGAGGGCCTGAACGCAGCAAGTCACAGATAAATACCTACATATTTATTTTGCATGAATGCGATGTTGAGGGTGGTTTTTTTTTGATAACAGTTGCTGCATTTCTGTGATCGTGTTGGTTTCCTTTCCAGAATCCATTCCCAATCACAAAAATCTTGCAAGTGGGATTGCTTTTAATCCTTCTTCCATTCAAAATATGTGGGTAAAGCCATCAGGAAATTATATAAATATAGTGGGATGACAGATATCTCCCTCCAGAACAGTTACAGCCTCACTTTATATGTTTTACAGATTAAATCCATTATTATAGTAATAAACTGGGATTTAAACATTTGACATTTCTACTGATATTATAATAAGATTATTGATAGAAAGAGAGGTGATTTACTGTTCAAGAGGCTTTAACAGCCCCTTGTCAAATGCTGAAGGCTCAGCATCATCAAATATACAATTTTTAGTCAGAAATACTTGCCATGACTGCTGAAATATACTGGTTTACTGTCCCTGCAAGCACAAGCTTGTGATTTTTTTTTTGTTGTTGTTCTTTCCCTGGCGCTATTTATTTGCTGCGCTGTGTGTAACGTACATGGTTTGGTTTTTTAGCAGTGGTTGGATGGATTCTCCCATGGCATGTTCAGGCTGGCCCTTGTTCTGCAGTACAGCGAGGGCTGCAAGATGCTCATCCAGGTCTTGGGAACCAGAGGGCACAGCTGCTCTGTGGGCTTCACTGCTTTTTTAACCTTCCTTTCAGGGATATGGGGAATGGGTGAGTAGATGGAAAGGGTTGGGGTCCTCCCCCAGAGAAAACTGGGCCAGAGCAGCAGAGGAGGCTTCTGTGGCTGATGTGGGGTTGGCAGACATTCCAGGACTCACTGCCCTCCTGCAGCTCGGCCTCTGCAGCCTCTGTGATGGGTCTGCTGTCCTCAAGCCTGACCTTAGTGACATCAGTATCCATGTGGAGAGGAGTAGATTTTGCTGCTCTAGGGCTGTCCACTAAATCATATCTAAAAGCCCCCTGGAGAGAGTTACCTTACCTTCTCTTTCCTGTGCATTGGGGTGATGGAGGGCTTTTCCTCATGCTGAAACCAGCTCACAGCTGCAGGCCTTGTGAAATGCTCCCAAATTCCCCTCTCTGCTGTGTCCTGCAAATGTTCCACAGAAGTTATTTCAGAATGCCTAGGATGGCTTTTAGTGGGGAACTCTTCAAAATTTTGTTCAAAGTAGATCCTAGACAGAAAGGTGACAAAACCTGTCAAACTATGGTCCCTGGCTTCTCTGACTCCTCCTTCCTCCTATTGTGATAATCTCTTGCTACTAATTCATGTAAGAAGGAATTTACCTGTCTGTTTTGGCCAGCAAAACTGATGGAGGTGGGAAGAGGGAAGTCAGACTCTAGTCCTCATCTAGCTTTGACTTTCTCCATGGGAATTATCTCATTTATTTTTACTAGTGTCACCCAGCAAGGCACATAAGAAGGTCTTGTGCAGCCTCTTGTTCTGGTAGAGCGTGGCAATGATCTTGCCAACTTTCAGACCTGAGTGAAAAACCCTGTTCCTGTCTTTTTCACCGAACCTGGCTTTATTGAAAGGAGGGTTTCACGGTTTTCTAAATAATTGGTCAAAGATATTTTGGTAATTTCTCAAAAAAACCCCAATGCAGAAGTCAATGGGATTTGTTGTTTTCAAGAAGTGGACATCTGGAGACAACATTTATAACTTTTGCTGCCAGAAACCATTTCTTTTCAGTTCTAGGTTCCCCTTAAATGTAAACAATTTTTTTTGTTCATTTGATTGAAAAATAATTGGGCAGCTTATAAATGTTTTCATGAAAGATTGCTATCTAAATGCCTGGCATGATAATTTCATAGTGGCATTCCCACTTTTATCTCAAGATGTGCTGATTATATTGATAGTAATGGCTGTAAATGCTTGAATAATTAGTAGTTACCTGGGCACTCAAGTTCCAGTAGATAAAGATGTCAGGAGTTCAAATCTCATAACAGGGACAGCTCCATTCGTACTAAGTGCTTTTGATTGTAGTTTAACGACCTAAAATTGGATATATGTTAGGAATAAAACACAGCCTAATGCTTAAGTAAAAGAATCCAGGAAAATAACTTCTCTAGCCCCTGAAATCACTGGTAATAATAATAGCTACAATAGGGGGATGATTTCTGCATTAGAAGCGGAAAGAATTTCCTTTAATACTGCCCTTCTTTTTAAAGTAATTTTTCATCTAAGCTTTGATCTCATTTCATGCAACATATGTCAGAAACAAAGCTGGACAAATAATTCATAAATGAATTATTTAGCTTGTGAGTGTCACCTCTATTTCTTTCAGCTAATTGTTCACAAATAGATAGTGACTTTTGTGAATGTATTCATTATTCAGATTTATTCGGTGGATAATTGCTGGGAGTAATTCTTTGTCTCTAGATTGCTTGGAAGCATTTTGCTGTGAACATTTCATAGTAAAAATCTATCCAGGCTTTCAATACAAGACAAACTAAAATTATCTATAACTACTGATGTAGTCCTTAAACACGGACGATATACTGCAGTCTTAAAGAGCAACACCAATATTTTCATCAAGAAATCCACTGCTTCCATGGTACATAGGAGGGAAAGCAAAAGCATTTCAACTCTCTGTGTAGCACCAACATTGAATGGTGCACATTGTATATGCAAATAAGTTTTTACAAGAAAATGGTTGCTTAAGTGTTTGCTCAGCAGAAAAACAAAACAAGCCCGAACAAAACATGATTGACTTCCCAGAGAATAAATATGAACAGTGCACACAAAAGAATTAACTGCACAGCCAGTATTTTTTCTGTAATACCCCAGTGGAAGATGTCTAGGAAATAAACATAACATGATAAAACAATTTTACACTCAGAGGATAGCCGTGTAACCATATGAACTCTTTTTCCATTTCCTTCTGCGGGAATAAATATTTTAGACAAGCAAAGTACTTTGTAAATGATGCCTTTGTGGGGATTCGTCTGGCCTGGTTCAATTATTCTGAAACCTAGCAATTTTCTCATATCACTGAATCTGCTTTTATTGCAAATAATGTCATAGAAATAGTCACTCATTGCAATAATGGACTTCGTTTATCTTAACTATTAACACTTCCAGTAGGTTTACACACACGTATATATTCAATACTTATGGATATGCACAGTGCATATATATTAATAATGAAGTAACTTTATCTCCAACAATCTGAAAACAAAATCACGTAATACCATACAGTGCGGGGTGCAGTGGTAACTGGAAGCAGCATATCAGGATAACAGAACAGAAAAGGAATAAATAAATTAGAGGGGAGTCTTCCATATCTTCCTCAACTTCCAGAGTGTCAATTGAGCCTTTGTTCAATATTCCACCTTTCGCGGTTCTGTGTACTCTTGATTAATAATTTAGAGATGCACCTTTTGGAAGCAGGGTAAGTTTTGTGTTTGCCAAGAGTGATTTGATGAGCATGTTGGGAAATAAAACAGCAAATTGCCCCACAGAGTATAATTAGCTGTTGCTTCCTTCCTTTTTCTGCCTCTGGAGAAACAGATTTACTGCTGAAAGTTGTGGGGCACCCATGAGATGTCATATGGCACCATTTCTTCTCCTCAACCTTCCAGTAAAGAAAGCACTGTGTAAATCCCAGCCTCAAGACTGAAAAAGCTTATTGGACTGCATGTTTCCATTCCACATCCTGAAGAGTCATGATTAATCTGTTGTTTGACGGTCACTCCAAAATGAGGCATTTTTGTGGAGTTGGGGAAAAAAAGATCAACAACAAAGCATAATGAAAACATAGCACTGAATGGGAAGATGGTCTGGTAACACTGGGTGTGTGCAGCCAGCCAGGATGAAAGCAATCAGTTTTCCTTCCTGTATACCTGTTAGTTCCTGTGGTGCCCAGAGAGCTGTGTATCCAGGTGCGTTTTTCCCCAAGGAAGGGCAGTTGTGACCAGTGCAAAGTGCAGCATCAACAGTCCCTGTGGTGCTCCATGAAGGACCCACAGGATTATCCTCCCCGTGGGCCCTCTTTGCCCTTTAGCTATTAGTGCCCTGTGCTGGAAGTTTTCATGCTCACACAGATCTGTAAGTACCCCTTGGATCCAGGTAGGCAGGCCTGGGCCTTTCACCCAGGACCTGTGGGCCTGGATTGCTAAACTTTGTAAAAGCTGGATTAGGAGTGGTGTTATTGCATGTGGCCATCTGATCTGTCACAACTGAACTCACTTCTGAAGGCAGAGCCATGGCTTTATTTGCAGATGTAGACACACAGAATAGTTTAGGTTAGAAAAGATCTTTGAGGTCAGTGAGTCCAACTGTTAACCCAGCACTGCCTAGGCCCCCACTAAATCATGTTCCCAAGCGCCACATCTAAACGTCATTTAAACATCTCCAGGGACGGTGACCCAACAGCTTCCCTGGGCAGTCTGTTCCAGTGCTTGACAACCCTTTTGGTGAAGAAATTTTTTCTTATATCCAATCTAAACCTCCCCTGGTGCAATCTGAGGCCTATTCCTCTTGCTCTATTTCTTGTTAACTGAGAGAAGAGGCCAACACCCCTTTTTTCAGGTAGTTGTAGGGAGTGATACAATTTCACCTGAGCCTCATTTTCTTCTGTCAAAACTGGAGCTGCTTCCTCAGCTGCTTCTCATAAGACTTGTGCTCCAGACCCTTCCCCAGCTCCTCAATGTCTTTCTTGCAGTGAGGGGCCTACAACTGAAAACAGGATTCAAGGTGCAGCCTCACCAGCGCTGAGTGCAGGGGGACCATGTAGCAGGTCCTTCAAAAGTGATGATCATCTTCCTGGAGCCATGGCACCAGTTTAAAATCCACAACGTGCACAGGTTTGTACTGGTTTTGCACTGGGCTCCTTCCTAAGTCAAAGATAGAAGCACTGAGCAGAAGTGTTGTAGGGTTTTACGTTACGGTGAGAACATCCCTGCTGCAGGGCAGAGCAATCTCTGTTTGGACTAACTGGAAGTGATTTAACTCTGTTGAGGAATTTGGTCTCAGTTTATCCCTGGCATGAGTCCATTGACTTATAAAAGGCATGAATCTGTCTCCATTTCTTAAAATTGCCTCTCTTATTCATGTGTCTTTCCGGGTAGATGCTACAAATAACCACAGAGGACTTGTGATGATATATAGTAAACACAGAGAGAATTTCTGGCTGCTGAAATGAACTTTCTAAGTAATTACAGAATGAGTCCACATCCATTTCATAATTAGACTCCGGAGACTGCAGCCAAGCTATTATTTGTGATTCAACATGCATTTTTGTTTTAGAAATGTCCCATAGCCATTAGGTTTATTCCACCTGAGATTTTCTAATTTCTTCTGATCAGGCTGTCACTGGGACCTTAAATGTAAAGCATGTATTGATTGAATAAGAGTTACCAAGTAACCAAATGCAAATACCTGCTTTTGGCTCACTGATTGCAAATCAGTCAGTCCTGTTGTTGTGGGATGTGGGAGATGGACGGGGCTGGAATGAGTGAGGTCATTCTAAGTCAGCTTTTGTCATGCGCTTATTGTATTTTAGGAACAAAAAGTAGTGGAACTGGAACTTCTGCCTAAAGCATTTGTGCTGCTGTTGATGGCAGGGCTGCCATCAGCCATGAGATGAATGAGGAGAAGCCCACTGCCAGCAGGAGGACATCTAAGCTGGCATAAAAGAGAAAAGGCATGCAAAGAAAACCCCTGAGAAACAGGGAAAGCAGAATTATCTTCAGGAGTTCTATTTTAGCAGTAATCACTCTGTGCTTGATGTTGTGTTCACTGGGGCTTCCTGCCCGCTGCCCTAGGTGAGCACTGACCTCAGGAGAAATCCAGCTAGGATGACCACAGGGTATAGCCTCGAAAAGGGATTAGTGGTCTTGTCTTAATCCTAGGTATCAAAAGATTCCAATTGACTTCTGTGGCCACTGTCTCTCCTCTAAAAAGGATTTTAGAAACCTGGCAGCCATTAATGCCAAACTGGCCCTAGGAGGGGCAGCAAGCAGGGCTGACAGCAATGGGAAGGGAAGAAGCCAACGCAATCACAAAGCACCCAGACACAGGCAACTCATGATTTGAGGGCAATGATGTAAATGCTCTTGAGCTCCATTTGCAGTGTCACCTTGGAAAAGGATTAGATTAGATTAATGACATGAAAGAAGAACAGAAAAATGAGAAAAGAGCAGATTGAAGTGTTACAAAAACCCAAATGAGTTAAAAACCCCATGAATTGGAAAGCATTTGGATGATGATATTGGATGATTAAGATTATAAAAAGAACGTGGCAAATTCCTCTGTCATTGGCAGCTGCTTTACATTAATGTTAAGTCTATTAATGATGATATTTGTTTCTCTAATTAGTATGTAAGTCTCTCTCCTCCACCTCTCCAAGCCCTGGAGACTGGTGATTTCAGAGAAAAACAAGCAGGTTTAAGAAAAAATTGGTACAACTTCCAAAACTGGCCGAGTGCTTCTCGAGCTTATATTCAATTGCATCTCCGTTTAAGCTGAGGCAAAGAAAATAAGCAAGGGAAAATTCAGGCAGAACATGAAAGTACAGTTTTTGGCATTAGGCTGCACAGATAAGTCAGGTTGAAAGCCAGTTATGTTTTGCAGAGGCAAGTTGAGTATTTAAGTTGTGCTTTCATTCCAAAGCAGAGCATCCTTTGGCATTCCTTCAAGAGAGTTGGAGGGTCCTGCTCACACCAAGACAATTTATGTCTTACAGTAGGGTAGCTGAGAGCAGGATGTGCTTTTAGAGTAGAATGGGAAACCAGGGTCCAGCTTTGACCCCTGGCAGGTTTGAATCAGAACCTTTAAATGCCATGCCCTTAGGATGCAGCTGCCTTCTAACAGCTATGCTCTCTCTCTTTCTCCCTCATTTTCTCCTTCATTCTTGTCAGAAATTTGGTCTGGGATCAGGAAATCTCTCAGCTTAAATTAATATGTTGGTCAGAATCATCTCTGCTTCAACAAATTTATTTTTTTTCTGACGTGGAGTGTTTTCATCAGCATATTTTTCATCATCCCAAATGTATGAGCCATTCAACCAGTCTACTCCGTGAAACAATGGAAATTACTTTGCCTTTTCTTTTAAAGGCAGACAAATGCAAAGGCAAGGAAAAAAGCTTCACGGGACAGCTGTGGGGATGCTGAAATAATAGTGTCTGAAGGGAGGAGCAGGGAAGATGAGCTCTTGGTCTATTATGTGATTCTGACTATGTGGCTGTTCCCTGACAAAGACAAAACTTTTGTGCACACAGAGCTAGTTCAGTGTCTTGCATTCTCTCTTTCATGCATTATACCCACTCTAGCAAGCGTTTCTGGGAGAAGTTTTGGAACTGGAGTGTTCCTATAATTCCTACCTATAGTTAGCATTTCTCTGGAAAATATTAGATCCTTTCTGGAGCATACTGGGCCAAAAGGCTCTTTGCTCTAAGGTGAAGATGATGGAAAAGTGACACCACCACGCGTCCTTCCCAGAAGTTGTCTTCTGCCTCTGTGACACCTCTGAGGCTGTAGACCTGAAACGCCTTTTCCTGACACTCCTCCTTTTGGCAAAGCTTTGTTACTTCATGTGTGGGTAATGCCAGAACTGGGAAACAGTGTCAGCTTCTTCAATGGTATATTTGACAGCCCAAGTCAAAAGGTAATTAGCAAGGGGTCCTCCAGGAGCCACCACTCTGTCATGTCTTTCAGGAGGATCCAGTGTTGAGCCAGCATCAGTGTCAGAGATGTAGAGTAAGAAGTGCCAAATTAATCAAACCTGGTGGGTTTGCTTTCTTCTGTGCTTCCCATTGTCATTTCAGCAAGGACACCTTCAGCTCCTTTGCCTTTACCAAATACAAATCAAATAACTGCTAGGCAGAAAAATGACATGGCTTCCTCTTCTTTAAAAAAAAAAAAGGTTTTTTTCCCTGGGAATATGAAATATAAATAAAAAATGCAGAGGAGGAAAAAGGGAATTTGGAGAATTTGGAGCAGGTGGCACTGGTAGCTGTCACCTTTACTTGTCAGTTCAGAGTTTTATTTTGGGGCAGCATGTGGTGGAAACGGGCTGGCACTGGAGAGAAGTTAGTGCTCCATGTACAAAACACCTCACAAAACTCCAAGCCATCTACTTATCTCTTTTACAAAACCAAGGCTGAAGATGCGTTGGGGATGAATTCTCCCAAATCTTGGGCACTACCCCAGTTCATGCAGTGGTAGTTCTGGCCTTCCTACCTGAAATGTTTACTTTATTTGCTCCCCAAAAAGTAAAGTAGCTGCTCCAGGATGAAGACATAGAACTTTGTAAATTCAGATGCTTGTCAAAGTCTTTTATTGCAAAACATTCCTGTCAGAATCATTCACTCTAGGTGCTTTATCTGAGCAAAATAGAGTTTAATTCCCAGGTTTGGGAATGCTATCAGGAAGGGAACATGGAGCTTTCCTAATCCATACCATGTTAAGCAGATCAAACCTCCTTTCTGGAGTTAAAATGGATTGTTTGGGATTTGAAATGTAGTTGATCTTGTTTTCAGCATTCATGAAAAAATGGGATCTAGGGGAACCAATTATCATATTGCTTTTACACTGATTCAGTTCTAAAAAGTCTGATGAGATAGTTTATAAGGGTTTAGGTTTTAGTCCTAATAAGGGTTACTATTGTTCATAAATAATGTGCTCAAATTCATCAGTCTTTTTTAAGACCAGAGCTGTACAAGAGCTGCAGATATTGGCAAAGAGACTGTTCCTACCCTGAAGTCTCTATAAACTGAAGGAGCAATGCCACTTTACACCAAAAAAAGATTTGGCCCATAGTTTCCAGAGAGGCTGAGTATAGAACATAAGGGAAAAGAAGCCAGGAAGCTGCAGTGTTTGACAGAAACAGGTTAAGCAGTTTAACGACAGAGGCTCTCTCCACACTGGAGCCTAAGTAGCCAAGAACACACAACATTTTTCAGACGTACCTGTTGGCCACGATGAAAAATGTAGGCAGCACCTCACACTGACATGTCTGGCTTGGGAGGCCTGCTCAGAAAAATCCCTCATCAGAGCAGCAGCTGTCTTCTTCCCCAGGGCAAATTCCTTTAAAGCTGTCAAAGATGCTGTAATCAGACTAGGTCATCAAAACCGGTCCTCCTGAGGACTGGAAATAAGATCCAGAGATGAGCATTCAGCTACATGGGCAAGGTCTAAAACACTAAAGTTTCCATTGAAATTAAATGAAGAGACTGTAATTGCTGTGAAAGAAAAGCGAAGCAATCATTGGGAGAGCCCGAAAGCTTTCAAAGCTCCTGAAACGGTGCTTGCTGGAAAGCAGGGATCTATGTACTGAATAACAGAATCTGATAACAGAGCACAGCTTTTACAGGGAAACCAACTTCAATAACTGCTGGAGCATTTGACTCTATGGCTCCTGGAGAGGCAAATTTAATTGAGATTTCACCACACAGCTGAGTAGTTTTATTACTAGGTTAAATAAAAAAGGTTAATAAAGTAATAAAAATGGATTCTTTGCATTCTTGATTTCAAAACACAGAGCTGTGGTCAATATGCTTAATAATTTGTAAATAGAGTGAAAACAAGCAGAGATAGCCATGGTGACCATGGAGAGGGCACTGCTATGAGCTTGTACCCTCCCTTGCAATTTTGCTTGCATTAGCAGTTTTGCAGTTTCCATAAATAAGGTAAGGTAAAGAAAATGAACTGAATTCCTCTGTGGTCCAATGTTTGCTGCCATTACTGGAGTTACATCTGGGATAAATTTGGCTTGGATTTGACTAAATCCTGTCTTGGATAAAATGAAAGAGTATCAGTGTACTTGATTTTAGCTGTATTTACTGTAAATTGTTTACAGTGTCTCTGATTTTAAGGGATTGATCCCTGCCTGAGGAACAATACCAGCGTAAACAGATCAAAACTTGTCCTTAGTGCTTCTCCAATGCTCTGGCATTGCACCAGATTCTGATTGCCAGCTCTTTCCTACTTTTTAAATTTAAAAAAAAATCACCTCTGTACATGATGTAAATGTTTGCATAACTACAGAAAAAACGGGAAATAAACAACCTGTCTCCTAAGTAGGAGTAGCTGGGGGAAATCACTGACTGAGCTACCCATGGGGGAGCAGGCAGCCCTGGCTGCTGTGGTGGGCACGGGAGAAGGGATAGGGAGCTGCCTAAGCTGAAGTAATTAACAGGAGGAGTCCCTCGAGGAGAGGAGAAAGGAAATGGAGGTAATATGCTCCACTGAGCTTGTGAAAAAAGATAGTTTTTCCCAAAAACTATCTTTTAGGATAGGAGAGGCTGCTGAAGCACAGGAGGAGAGGGAGATGTGTGTCATGGAGGCATGAGGATCTCTGAAACGGGGAGATCCTGGAACAGCAAGGCATGGGGAAAGCTGGTGCAGACAAGAAGTGGGCAGCAGTGCCAGGAGGTGGACTATGAGGGATCTATTTCCCATTTCTGATTGCTGTGTTGGCCAAAGTGTCCAAGAATATTTTACTCAACTGGCTCCGTACTGCTTTTCCTGTCTATCAGGATGGGAAGTGGAGGCACCAGGTGGCAAAGTGACTCGCCCCCTCATAAATGCAAGAGCAGAGCTGAGTGCTGGGGTCAATTTGCTGCTCATCCCACCTCCTAAAATTTGCCTGCTACCAGGGGCAGGTGACTGCTCTGACATGCTTCAAGCAAAGGCTTTTGAAAGCTGTGCAGCACACAACTATCCAGGGAAAGCACCCTAAGAATAATCAGATCATAAAACCTGTGGGAAATGCTGCTATAAATCCCATAACACCAAAGAGCAGCCCTGCGAAAGTTTTGCGGTGAGGCAGAGCAGAGTGTGGAGCAGGTAGCAGAGAGAAGTGGTGCAATATATAAAAAGCCATGTACTTGCCTGAGCACCCACCAAGGGCTCTGTGTGTGAGTGAGCAGCAGGGCTTCCTCAGCTGTTTATGCTGCTGAAGGATATTTAACCACCCAGTCGACTGGCTGGAGCTCAGCTGGAAACACACAGTGCCAAAAGCACAGGAGATGGAGCCAGTGCAATAAACACAAGGCTGCCTTGATTTTTTTTCCTCTGTCTAATTATATACACATGTTCAGTATTCCTGGGAATGAATTATAACCTTAAATTTGCTGTTCCTTCCTCAAAGGCTTTGCCCCTGAGTTAAGTGACCAAAACCAAAACAACAAGTGTCTTTACTCTGCAATTCCCTTGTCGCATTATTCCCATATCGAACCCGGCAGCTTCCAGCCTTCCCAACACTATAATTAGAGGATCTCCAGCCATTGAAATAGCACTGACCCTCACCACAGTGCTGACCTGCCTGCTTTGCAGCTCTCATCTGTCATGCACAACAGCTCCTTTCCCATACAGAGTAAGTGTATGGAGGGGACAGGGCTTTTTGCATTTTGGCTGTGCCTGGCCAGCAGTCTGAGTCTGCACATCACCCGAGCTCCTGCACACCCTGCCCTGTGCTATGGAAAGCTGACTGTGCCCCAGTTTGCCACTGGAATGGGGGAGCTGGAGGAAGGGAGATACTTCAATTTGACATCTCTTCAACCAGGCTTCTTCTTGAATTAGTGCATGAAATTCAACTCTTCTGTCAGCATTTCATTCTCATTTGATATATAGCAACATGCAAGCAGGCTGTGGCTGGCTGTACAGACTGCTGATTTAGGGAGAGCTGAGACCCCAGGATAAATTAACACAGGGTGATTTTCTTCAATCTGTTTTGTTTGCTGGGCTTCCAGCTCCAGACTCCCCTCACTGAGAGCTGGGAAGTCCCCCTCACTTGCCAGACTCCCTGCAAGGTCTGGGGTAAGAAGAAGGAACAGAGGGTTTCCCCATCAAGCAAGGATTGCCATCTTGTGGGTGGATGCGCTAAATATGCCCTCAATCTGCTTTCTGCAGGGGGCATTCAAAATGCTCTCAGTATTTTGCTGAGTTTCATTTAGAGGCATTTACCCTCCTTAGCAAATGGAATAATCAGCCAGGAGAGGTGTGGGCAGTCACAGAGAGCACCATCCTCATCCTGTTGCAAGAGTTCTAAAACAAGTAAGCTGATAACCCCTTTCCTGGGGTAGGGGGAGCTAATGGCTTTCTGCAGGGAGCTGTGATACCTACCTTAGCTCAGATATCTGAGTTTTATGTAGCTGAGGAGACACACGGACTGGGCTCCCCTCTGAGTGGGAATGGGTCAGTGCAGGAGCCAGTGTCAGGAGTTCCACTGCTGGGCACACGTCATGTTCAGCTGCTTTGGGAGCTGCAGGCTGTGAGGGTTCATGTGCTCTGTCCAGAAATCAGGCATGGGCCAGGACTTCTGTATATTTCCCACAGTGCTTATCACATGTGAGCTCTCACGTTCTAAGTGCAGCATCCCCTTCCTTTCTCTCCTGCCTCTTTCCATGCTCACCAGCATAAACTGGAAAAGATGCAAGAAGAAGGTTCAGCTCCTCTTCATATCAGCCAGTTGGTAAGTCCTTGCTCATCTGGATGGAGTAAAACCATGAGCACTTGCACCCTGTGTAGGATTTCCCCCACCCCAGGAAATACTTTCTCTCAGTCGCTGCAAAGTCAGCTGCTCAGATATCTGCTGCCAGGCAGGTGTCCCAAAGCTCAGAACATCACCCCAGGCCACCAGTACAGTCACAGGAGACAAACAAGTGCTTTTAGGGGCAATTAATCCACCCTAATTTAAAACCCTAAAATTAAATAAGCTGCAGGTCAACCCTATCCTGTAGGGTTCCTTTTCCCAGCAGGGAGGACTGGCTCTCATGCAGATGTCTCCATCCAGATGGGTGGATCACACCTACCCTACACTAAGGCAGAGAAAATTGTTTTTCCTGAAGGCCAGAATGACATTTTAATACATATTGCTGGGAGGCAGGGGAGGGGGAGATCTCTTCAGGGTGACCTTGTGCTGAGTGAGAGTTCTCTGTGGTGAGTTTGCTGGGCTGCAAGGGGAAAGGCAAGGAGGGGTTACCAAAGGGAAAACTGACCCTGTATTGAAGCCTCAGTGCAGAAATACCCAGGTGAGCTGCATGAGCCCTGCACCAGCACATCTTTACACATCTGTCTCTGTTACTGTGTTTCAATGAGTTAATTTTAAATGTAAACCAAGGCTTTTTGCCCCGTTCTGAAGTCTCTCTTTGTTTATCAGGACATAACTTATATTTTCTTTTACTTTTATGGAAGGTTTGCATTTCCATGTATGTTAGCAGTGCATGGAACCGACATCTGAGTGGGTGAAGTGGAATTTTGATTTATTGGAGGAGAGTGCATTATCAGTAAATTCAAGAGACTAAATCTGCCATGGAGAGGACTTCTTTTGTTTCCATCATCAAGTCAGACATTATATCCTGTCAAACATCCCAGGGGGCACTTTTGCTCCAGGCACCAGAGGCAATAACTCAGGTCAGAAATGTATTCTGTACGCTGAACCCTTCATCTCACCAAGCATTCAACTCTTGTTCAAATGCAGGACACAAGTGAAAGAGAATAAAAATAGGAATTAATCCTTAGCCTTACCAGCCCTGTGATAGCTCTGTTTTTTTCAGTGCAGACTGTGAAGTTCTTCATCTGAGCTTCTCCAAGTATAATCCCATGGCTGAGGCTGGTGTTGTGTGATGAAATTTTTAGGTTTGGATGCACTGTCACAGCACTGCAGACATCAGCTGGAAATGTTCTATCACCACTGTGATGGATTTGTCACCTTCCAGGCCTCAGAGTAGCTAGAATGCTTGTTATGGAAAGATGGATGGGTTCTCCTTCCTGTTTTTATCCCCTTGCCTGGTGGTTATGCAATGGAGAGGTGGCCTCTTGCTCTCAGGCACCTTGTCATTGCTGCTGGTCCGTGGGCTCAGCATGGTGCCCTTGCACAGAGGGAGGCCACGCTCAGATCCCCTTCCCAATCTCTGCCCCACTGACACCACTGCTGCGGGCAGCACTGACACCGTGTGGGGCACTCGTTCTCAATATCCAATATGCTCAGGTGCCATCTGTGGAGAGCCACCAGGTCACCTCTGCAACTCATCTGTTCCTTCACCAGAATGTTCACTTGCTGAAAGCCTCCCCTTTTTTTTGTTTAGAGAATCCAATGCGACCTATGGTGCAAGAAATTACCTCAGATAACAGCATGTTGCAGCATGCAATAAACACACTGGAGTTGTAACCTTCCTGCTTCTTCTAATGCCCCTGTGGAGCCCTTCTGCTCTTGACAGAGGTCTGGTGACCAACAGCAACGTTTAGTGACTGAACTTTGACCCTATTTCAGGCTTCACAGGTCACTGAGTTGTACAAAGGCTTGGGCTGGAAGAGACCTTAAAGCCCATATAATTTCTACCTCCCTACCATGGGTAGTGGCCCCTTCCACCAAGCTTCCAGGTTGCTCAAAGCCCCATCCAACCCGGCCTTACACACTTCCAGGGCTTGGGCATTCACAGCTTCTCTAGGCAACCTGTTCAACTGCCTCACCACCCTTTGAGTAAAGAACTCCTCCCTAAAATCTGATCAAAATAGTGACCCGCAGTTGGGTCACTGAATAAAGCGCACAGCAGCTCATACAGGGAATGTTTGGTGTAAATTGACCGAAGAAATATTCCATTCAGTGAGTTCCACAAAGCAGAGGGAGACTCACTGAACAGCCAGCTATTTATGAATAAATATATCTATTCAGAGGGGGAATCACATAAAACAATGGGCTGGCAGTGGCTGGTAATTTAAAATGTGGCAGGCGGACTTGCTTGCATTAGTAACCTACAAGACACATCGCTTAAATAGCACAATCAGCACCAAGCAGCTCCTGGGGAATTACTGAGCCATTTGTGGTTCTGTGCTTCTACTTATTCTTAGAGAAACTTGCTCTTAAGTTTCTGTTGCATCTGTTTTCTTTATTTACATAAACTTGCTAACTTTATGTGACTATGGTTTCCTTTAAACCATATGCTATTTTTTACAGAAAGCCACATATAGTCAACCCTCAGTATTACTTACTTTGGGTTCCTGGTAGGGTAATAATATTTAACAGTCCAGTACTATGCAATTTGTTTATTTTTGTCATTTCTTTTCATCTCTGTTGTGGACCAGATTCTTCTCACCTCTAAATTTGGGGCTAAACTGCCTGTATTTCCCATGTATTGATTGTGCCTTTTCCTAATAGTTTTGTGCTTATATCGTTCCCTTAATTTTTGGAAATACCATCTGCTGTACCACAGACACTGTAATGATGGGCTGTGTTTATATGGTGGCCTTTTTTCTACCAAAGGGCTATGAGGAAAATGGGGTTTAGATCGTGTGTTTGATGTAAAAGGTGGATTTTTGAGAAGCAGTTTGGTAGGTCCTCACCTGGCCTCAACTACAAATAGAAGTAGCCCTATTAAATGCAATGAAAGGTGCTGATTTGGCCCAACTTGGCCAAACATGAACTTAAGTAAGATCACAAAGCAGAATAATCATTGTTGGGATCACCATCAGTGATGCTGGTCCTGCCCAGCCTTTCTTTCCATTAATTGTTCAGTCACGCTTTTTCCATCAACTATACCAGGCTGAGCTGAGCTGAAAAATAGCAACAATAACGAGGCAGGGTTTCATCCAAGTGAAATGAAAATGAAAAAAAAGCCTGTTTTAGCTCTGGTCTTCAAACTTTTTAGTGACCTTTTTTTCTCTGGCATTGTCTCACCGGACAGGATATTGACATCATTAATACAGATTGTACTGTCTCAAAATGACAGTTCTTAAAATCAGCAACAAAGAAATGAATTTGGAGACTTGCTAAATGCTGACTGAGAAGGAAAAAGATGCAGTAGGCATTAAATCCAGTCACCTATTACAGGCAATCATATCATACAATTTCATTTCTAAATGTGGTAGACTTCACACAGTGAAGCAACACTCAGTGCCCAGAGTCCTTCAGAAACCTTTTCTAGACTTTCCTGTGTTCTAATCATCATGTTTAAAGTTATTGATGGCTAATTTATAGTAATTTATTCTCATGGCAACATCCTTTATCTTCCACAACTCCTTCACAGAAGAAACAGCAGTGCCATTTTACTTTAATTTTTAATTATTCACATTAGAAATAATGCTGTTAAATGCTAAAGATCAGGATGAGACCTAATGTGTAGTTGTGAAGGGGGAAATCATTCTCAGATATCCTGCTGAGCCCATATGGTAATTTTTATGCTTGGATATGCTTGTAAATGTCTGATTCAGCATCAAAGGGGAGTGACAAAGTAGTGAGGGAACAAGAGAAAAGACATTGCTGAAGACATTTTCCCTCCATCCCCCCTGCCTCTCCTCCTCTAGATGGTGAGCCTCTTGCACGCGATCCTTCAGGAGTAATTTCTGGAACTGAGATTTCTGATCCCCTGAGGCATCATTGCAGAAAGTCCCTTTGCTCCTTTCTGGGCAGCCCCTGTGCTGTGCCAGCAGACAATGATGCTGTGGCAACTCTTGCTCACGAGCACAGCTCCATCCCAGCCCATACCAGAAGCTGAAACAGAAGCTGATTTTACTGCTTCTCCCTCATCCAATTTCATCTCACTCTTGTGAGTGACGAGGTTTAGGATGTGTTCATTATGCAAAACTGCATTTGCACTCCAACCAGCCTTTAGGAGAGGGCTTGGCCAATACGATGTCTTTGTGGTCCAGGAATTTTCACATTGGCTCTCTTATTCCACACAAGGCTGCCGTAAATGATGATTCCTCAATTTCACTTTCCTCAGTAAACGGCTGCTTAGATATTTAATTAGGAAGCAAACCATATAATCAACCTTCTGCAGATAGAGCTGCACACTGTAATCAGTCCCGTTCAGCTTCTTTGCATGCTGCTGGAGTGCCAGCAGCTCCTGAATTTATCAACACTGTGGCTTGAGTGGCAATTTGCCCAAGGATTTCTCAATTAATAAATATGAAGCAGCAGGCAGTCCAAGCACTACACAGGCTATGCTGCACATCTAACATCGTGGTTTCACTCTATTTTTGCTGGGAAAAACAGCTCCAAAAAAAATCAGGCAGAAACAGAAGTTACATAATAGCAAACTGCATTTATCTTTTTGTGTTTTTTCTTTTTTTTTGGTAATATTTTATCTTCCATTTCCCACAAAGTGGTTGTCTCAGTGCTGTAAGTTATCCCAGCTGGCATTCAAGGCTGTCACATTCTTGGTGAATGGTCCAGAGCCCACCTGCCAGGCAGGTAAAGATATGGAAAACAACAGCAGGATGCATGGCACACTTCAGATGTGCAGCAGAGATACAGAGATGCCCCTATCAAACAGAGCTCATGGTTCCACAGCTCTTAGACTAAGGAGTAAAAAGAGGTAAGTCTGGGTCAAAGTTATTGCTGGATGGAAGTAGGATTCCTGTGAGGGTGGTGAACTGGAGGGAACAGGAATGGATGAGCATTTCTGCATGCTCAGAGTGGAAATTTCTTTTTCTTGTACTCCCCATGTAAGCATGGAAGGAAAGGGTTGAATTCAGAGGGTGAATTGAATTGAGGGTGTCTTCTGAATAAAACCTTCCTTCTCCTTCATCAGCTAAGGAAGTCAAGGAATACTGACCCCTAGCAAGTGCCTGTGGTGGGTCTCTGTGAGCTCCCAGCAAAAGTGTCCAAACTTGCAATTTGTGACAGTCCAGATATATTCCAGGGAGAGCGCAGACACTCCAACAGCGGGATAGTCTGGATTATCATGCTGAAGGCCACTGAATCACTGATACCCACCACACCTGGGTCCTGATAAGGCCTAAAACTGCAAAAGATGAATCCTATGTTCATATGTTCAGCCCCATCCCTTTTGCTTGCAATGGTGCTGTGGCAGAAATGTCTCTGATCTGACCAAATCAGCTGGTTTTGAATAAAATTTCTGCAGGATCCATCCCAAATCTCTGACCTGGTCCCAGGCCAGCGAGGTTGTTGCAGAGGAGCCTGCTCTCCACTGTTCATTGCTGTTAGCGAGGAGCTGCACATCTGTCAGAGCGATGCATCAGGAGTGCCTTCAGAGACGCTTTCGTGTTATTTTGGTTTTGGCAGCCCTCGGTCCCTTCATGCCACAATCATTTTAACCACCGACACTCTAATCCTTTTTGACACTTCCACTTCTTTCTGCAGTCAGGCTCCAATGAGACATGAAGTGCCTCACAGGCTTCCACCTCAGCCTGCTCAGAAGCATTTGCCTGATGTCCTGGAGGAGGCAGAGCTGCTACAGCCCTGCATGGGAGTTCTCTGCCTCTGGGCTTCATGCACCTGTGTGACACCAGCATAAGCAGCAGTGGGACAAACTGGGACAACCTCCCGTGCCTCCTAGCCACCCAAGAGATTTTTGGTGCAGGAATCTAAGGGCAGTAGATGATGCAAAGGGCTCAGAAAAGCCATGCAACTCTGGCAGTTGAGCAAGTGACTGCACGTCAGCAGGTACAGAGTAAACTGGACTTGTGTGCGCTCACACTGATCATGGTAAATGGGTGGGATTCAATTTATCATAGAATCAAGGAATGGCATGAGCTGTAAGGGGCTTTAAAGACCATCTGGTTCCAACCCCCCACCTGCCATGGTCAGGGACACCTTCCACCCAGACCAGCTTGCTCAAAGCCCCATCCAGCCTGGCCTTGAACACTTCCAAGGATGGAGCAACCCAAAGTTCTCTGGGCAACCTGTGCCATGGTCTCACCACCCTCACAGTAAGGACTTCTTCCTAACATCTGACCTAAATCTCTCCTCTTTTAGTTTAAAACTGTTTTCCCTTGTCCCATCACTGTCTACCCATGTGAACTGTCACTCTCCTATTGGGTGCTGCTCTGAGAGATCCACACTAGGTCACACTATTGTCCTTTCTTTGCAAGTTTGGAACACTTGTTTTAAACTGCTACCAGAGTGCCCCTGATGTGCAGTAGGTTCTTTAGATGTCATAGAAGTGCACATATGTCTCTGTAGCTCTAGAATACTGAAAGATTAATTAAGTTTAAATGTTTTATGGAAGAAAGGGTTGGAGACTGACTTTAAAAGCAGGCAAACTACGCACTGAAAAGTGTGCATTGAATTAGATGTCCAGGGTTACGTCTGAGCATTCACAATGACACAAGATTTCCAGCCAGATGATGTTCAGGCTGTGTAATAAGCCAATCACATTTTTTTTGGCTTGTACTCAGAAATGGAGGCTTAGAGATTGATAGATTTTTTAGCCCAGAAAGATTAATATTATTTGATTATCTCCGTAACACTGACTCACACTGAGCAAATATGTAATGTTTGACCAAAACATGATTTCCCAAATGGTGCCTGTACATCATTTGCAACAGAAAATAATTGAAAAGTCCCAAGGCCCAATTCCCCACTGCTATGTAATTACTGATGCCTGTGTAATACGCTATTGATTTGCCCATGTTTTCCTACACTCATTTTGCAGTTGCTAATGACTTACAAAACATAAAATGCTGGAGGAACAGCCCCAAAGTCTTAACAATAGTAAATCACAGTTCAGAGGTCCTTAATTCCCTTATCTCCACATTTTTTTGTGTTCTACATCACCAGTCACCTGGAAGTTAAAGTGACCTGAGTGTGGTAACATTTAAGGCCTTTCACCTGCAAATGTAACCCCACACCCTTCCTTGCTGCCTTTTGCACTACTTGCTGACAGCAGTTTCCCCACTGTTTTTGTGGACCAGAAGCAACAAACAATGTCTGCTGCTCTGGGGATCAGGAATGCAGTGATTCTTTACTACTGCATAGCCCTTTTAAGGATCCCAGTAGTCCTGCCAATCAATGTTTACTTTTAATGAGCCCAATTAGGTGCATCTCTCCAGTGCAGGATTATGAGGGTTTGAAAAGGGTCAATTTGTAATGGTTCTTGTGGTGGTCACTGCTACCTGCCACATTAATGAAGATTTATTAAATTAACAACACATGTTTTCTCAGCAATTCAAAGTTCACACACACAGAGTTAATTAGGGTTGGATTGTATACATGCAACAACTTGGTGAGCTGCTTGTATCTTATGTGTGCAGAATTGATTAGCTCTGGTCTTGGAAAATACATCCAGAACTTTGCTCTACCTATTTATCATTTGTTTTGTTCCTCACAGAACTTTCAGAAACCCACTGGTGTGCTGCCTGTATTTTAACCAGAGACCCCTACAAAATGTTTTTTTCTCAGCATATTGTAGAGTCCTCAGAGTAGGTAAGGCTGCTGCAGAAAGGCCTGGATGGGAAATTGATTTCTTTTTTAAACATTTCTTTCCCCCCTTCAAATCTCAAATTAGTGCATAAAATACTCAACAACTTCAACAAAATCACTGAGGCATTAAGGGAAGAAATGTCACCATAATACTTCAGAGAGGAATATTCATGTAACCATTAATTTTTTGCTCACATTGTATCACCTTAAACAATATAGCTCGGTTGAGGAGACCTAAGTATTTTTGTGACATTCAAGGTTAGCTTCAAGGGAAATGTTCAGGCCAGATGTGTGATCTGGATGGGATATCTAGTAAATATTTAATCACTAAAAATCAGCCTTCGTTCAGCAAGGAGAATTCAAAACATCTGACACAACAGTTTTGGACTTCTTATCTCCAACTGGAAGTGGATAGGAGTTTGTCTAGTTCTTCTGCGGTGCAAGAGATGTCCAGGTATTTTGGAAAGTTTGAGAACTATTCTCCGATTTATTGAAAATTTCACTTCTGTTCTGGGCAAACTACTGTCTCCATGCAGCCAGAGGTGGATTAGGGTTGTGTAAATAGATTTAATCTGGTTTGGGTGGCCGTAGCAGGAGGGACTGTACTAATCACATGCCTGCTGGAAAGGAGACTCTTCCAACATCTCTCTAACTAAGATATTTCCATGCTTCTCGCATTACTGGCATTACATCCAAGCATAAATCTTAATGTATTTTCCACCTGGAGTACTGGGTAGGCTTTCAATAGATAAAATAGTCCACCCCTGAAACTATAGTTATAAGTGTCTGATTTAGAAAATTCAAACTTTCTTGTGTGTTGAATCAGTTTCTGGGGACATACTCTCAGTATCTTTTATCCTTGAAACTCCATGAAGCTCCTTCCCATGAAACAGGGCATAATTAAACCTCTTAACCTGGCTGATATGTGGACAAACACATGAAAGATCATGAGGCTTCTCAGTTACTGTTACAAGGGATGCCAGACAAATAATTGAGACGGACACCAGGCTACTCTGCCACGCCACTGTATGCAAACCATGACAGCAGCTCCTGCCTGGGGGTTAAGGTAGCTCTGGTGTCCCATTAGATGGGCACTCTGCTGCCTTTCATTTATAGGAATGAGGAGCTGGACTCCTGTTTCAGGTTTGACCCACTGAACCTGCTCCCTGTCCCCTGTGCCCCCCTCCCCTGATGCTCAGTCTGGACATTGCATCACATTTGAAAGCAAATGGTCTCAGAAGAGTGGCAAGGTGGGAAGGTGGCAAGTGCAGCATAGCAATGTATGGCTCTGGGAAGAATGGGAAGAGACTCTTTAAAATAATGGTGACAAATGCTGACAATTCTGAAATTTCCTCTGTTTCCCCAAAATTTCACACAAGCAAAAATGCTAACTGGGCAAAAAGAGATCATCAGTCTTTGATTAAAGTCACTGATATTTTCATGCTGCTCCAGTTCTGGGTGTCTCCAGAAGCAGAGTAAGTTCCCTCTCCTCCACACTGGAGCATTTTGCTAACCCTGCTTTCGGAAGATGGTTGGGTGGACAAGACACTGACCTGGAGCCTGACCTTGGGCTGGGTGCTGGCTCCCACAGAGACTTCATGCTGAGGCCTGGAGAACTTGTGTCCATCTACAAGTATGCCCAGACACCTGACTTCTGCTTGAGAAAGAAAGTCCACTGATGTCCCTTTGCTGATGGTGTTTCATTTGCCATCTCTGGGAATTAGCTGTCAGGGCTTAATGGTTTTGAATGGCTTTGTTGGATAAAAAACTTTGTTTCTTGTTCTTGGTCTTCTAATGGGAAAAATAATATTGTCACACCTCACTGGCCTATTGTAAGACACGTGTGTTAAAGATTATGAGATGCTTACAAGCAGTTGTTACGAGACATCTGAAAGCACTGAGGGGGAGATAAAGTGATACCACTGTAAAAAAAGAGGAGAAAGATACAGCATTGACTGATTGATATTTTTTGTCTTTCAATAATGCACACAGTCAGTGCTGATCAAACAATGAAGACTGTGGAAGCTGACATGGAATTCAATATGTTTTCAGAGCAACTCTGATATAAAAGATTGATCCAAAGATGGATTCTTTGATTAGCACATAAAAGTTGAGGCTCTGTGTTTAAGAACTTGTGCTGCTTCCAGCCTCCTGTGTGGCTGTCCTCAAGCGATTTAGACCACTCTATTGCCTGCATGATCTTATATGTGACTGGTGAGGGTGAAAATATTGAAGGACTTAGTCAACTATTGCAGAATAGACTCTACAGAGGGGTCACAATCCTGGTTTTGTGGTATCAGAATTGGATGATGCAGAGTAGTGTGGATTGTGACTAGGCAGAACCAGTGAGAAGTTTTGGCTTCTGTGCCTTCATGTCTCCTTAAAATGACGAGAAGATGCATCAGTAACAGGTGAAGTCTTTTTCCACCTCGTTTGCTCAGCAGTGTGCAGCCACAGCATGCAGGATGACTCACAACTCGGTCACATCTTTGGTGGTGCTTGACACAAGGAGGCCCCTGACATGTTACAAAGGTTTCACAGGGTATTTTTTTTGCCTGTGCTTGTCTCATTCACTTACCCAGGTGCGTGAGGGACTGGGCTTTGCACTGATGAGGGAAGGGTTTGTGGACCTGCTGTACCTCTTCTGCACTCCTGGCCAGGCTGTGGAGGCGTGGGGCCAGGGGCTGGGGCTGTGTCTGCTCTGTCGCTGTGGGTGTCCTGTGGAGCTGCTTCTGTGGAGGGGCAGCATCTTGGTGGCACAGCCCTGCACTGCTGTGTGTGGCTGTACAGGTGTCCCAAGGCCCTGCATCATTTGGAGAGAAGAATCTGAGGTGTGTGACCCACTGTCCCACTGTGTGCACTGGGAACACTTCCAGCATGCAGGAGGAACAGCACCTCTCCTCTGTAGGTGCATGGGGTGCTGGGGGTGTTTGGGGAGACACTGTCCGACTGCCACCCTCCTAAAATGAGATCTGACAAGCTTTCCACTTAGAGAGAGAACTGAGGACCCAGAAATACAGGAAACAAAACTTAACTCTCGTTGTTTATTAACTACAATTAAACTGCTGTCAAATGCCTGTGCAAGAGAGAGTCTGTGCACAAAACATAGGCTTTCTTTTTGGAGAGGAAAAGAAGCAAACAAACCCTGACCTTGTCAGTGGTTGGAAAGCAGTAAGAAAGTGCTTTGGAGCAGCCTCATCTCCCCTTGCTGGTGTTTGACAGTCACTGCAGCCTGGCTCTATGTCTGTGCTCAGACTGTGCATTGCTTCCAGCTGCAGGTTTGCAGGGTTTTCCAAGTATTGCCAGAGAAAGGATTATATTTTCTGTGTTTATGCTTATGAAGCTAGAACTGAGCTTGCTTCTTTTGATGAGGTTTAGCTACATAAATAGACCTTTTTTTTTTCCTTAAAGGCCTTCATTCATACTTAGCACCTGTATTCAGACTTACTGCAGAGTAGTTCCAGCAGAGCTGTAGCTGCCAGGGGCAAAAGAGAAATATTTCATTAAAAAAAGAAAACCGAAGAAAACCACCAACCAACACTTGAACCAATGTAGACCTGCAAAAATGTGGAATTAATTACAAACAAAAACTTTAGGTTTTTATGGTCAAAGATTATGATGATAAATTATGATCCTCACCTGGGAGGAACTAGCAGAAGTGCTGGCACAGGAGCAAATGGGCTAAGAATACACTGGACTTGGAAACAGCAGAAGGATTTCTTGCCATCAGAAAAAGTGGAACAGCTTGGTAATAAAAATAGAGTTGTACAGAGCCAAACTGGATTTGTACCAGTTGACAAGGGATCTTACATGATGCAGGGACCAGATGTGGTGATTCAGGAGGTAGTTTTCAGGAGTGTGTTTCTAAGAGGGCAGTCAGACTTTGGAACAGTGAGGTTGCAGAGTCTCCACCCTTGGAGGTTTTGAAAACCTGACTGAAGACTGCCCTGGGCACCCTGCTCTCACTGACTGGGCTCCGACCAGGGCATTTGGACAGGATGGTCTTCAGCAGTGTCTGTGGGGTAAATACGTAATCCAGTGATAGGAAAGCAGTTATACATCTCCTTTTCTCCTGTGTTTATTTTCACATTTGCTCTTTATGGGTAAGTACTCTTTTATTCCCCTCCTGTATTGATCCTCAAGCTATACATCACCTTGCAGGAGCAAGTGAAATGTGAGTGGGAGCAAGGGTGGACTTTTGTGCTGAAATTTAAGATCAGCCGAGATTAATGGCCTTTTTTAAACAAAACTCAGCAATGCTGTGCTGTATGTGACAGGAAGGTTCAAGTCCTCACAAGGAAAAACAGAGGAAGAGCTAACTAAAAGACTCAGGAATACATGTGGGTCAGCTGTTCTAATGGGCTAAAATTTGCTTTACTCTTCTTTCTCCCTGTGAGCTTCTTTTTCTCAGCGTAGGGGTTTTATTCACAGAGGAAGAAGCCCTGATGTTGCTAATTCACATACTTCAGCTAAGCATTGATTTGGGAACAGAAGCCATTTACTCTTTCAAAAATCCTCTCTCCCCTGGACTGCCTGCCCAGGATCCTGCAGGTGTGTGGATGAGCCATGTCAGGATGCTGTTCTGAATGATGGCCAGCATGCTCAGCACTGAGCCTGGGTCCTGCCTCACACTCACAGATCCCAGAGCCTGTTCAGAGCCACATCCATACCTGTCAACCTATGAGGGCTGGAACCTCTACATCTAGTCAGTTTTTTCCTATTTATCTCTGAATAAGCTTTGGAAATGACTTTCCTCCCCTTTAAATTATATTTTTGGCACAAGATCCATGCTTCTGGCTCTACTAGTTAAAGAGCCATGGCTAGATTTACTGCCCTCCCTGACTTTAACCTGCTGTTCGAGGCTACAGTGATTGAACACTGGCTTGCAAACCCAGCTCCTATATTTTTTATATCATATAACTTTTGCTGGTATTTCCCTAATGGCCTGGGAATGTGAATCATTTTTTCCCGTGAAATAACCACCCATTTATATGTTTCTCTTGAGAGACAGCATGATCTGACATTGCATTTAACCCACAGCAAGGTATTTAATTTGTTGAATCGGTACTCAGAGGGGAAAAACTTATGCAGCACAGTTCATAATAGACAGTCATTTACCAGGTAAAATACTGCTCATATTGAAAATGCAGCAGGATTGAAACAATGGCATTTTCATTCCCTTCTTTCTCCTTTTCTCCTCATAACCTTTTTACACAATTTATACAAATTTACATCATATGGCAGCTAAACCTTATAATTAACACATCAGTATGAGGCAAGACCAATAAATAAAGATTTTTTTCTGTGCTGTTTGGGGAATGAAGCAAATGACAGAGTTAAAACATGGCTGTGCAGTGAGGAAAGGCACAATCACACATGGACAAAAGCAGACTCACCTCGCTGGATTCGGGATAACAGCCGGGATTTCAGCTTATGTTGATTATAGAATCATAGAATGCTTGGGGTGGAAGAGGCCTTAGGGACCACTCAGTTCCAACCCCTCTCACCATGGGCAGGGACATCTTCCACTACCCCAGGCTGCTCAAAGCCCCATCCAGTCTGACCTTGGAACACTTCCAGGGATGGGCCTTCCACAGCTTCTCTGGGCAACCTGTCCCAGTGCCTCACCACTCTCTGGGTAAAGAATTTCTTCCTAATATCCAAGCTAAACCTGCCTCTGTCAGTTTAAAAGCCATTACCTTTTGTCCTGGTGAGGATCAAAAGAGCACACACCATCAGTATGTACAGAAATCTGAAAGTCTGTGTCAGTGTTTTCCTGAGTCAGCCAGGCATGTGGCTCCAGGCGTAGCTGCCACACTTTCCTCTGCAGCACCTTGCAACCCTTTCTGGGACTGATGTCCCAGAAGCTGTGGAGCTTCCCAGAGCCCTCATGGGAAGTGTAACCTGAGTTAACCCCAGTGGACAGTGCTCCAGCACTGCACAGGGTTAGCACTCCCAAGTGCGATCTAAAAGCCACTGAAATCAATCACCAGAATATTCCTGTTCATGTCAGTGGAGCGGGTTGCTCTTGGATTGAAATCTCCCACTAATGTAATTATTCTCTGCTAAGGGAGGAAAATGGAAAAGTGAAGATGGCATTTTGTACATCGAGGTCACACACACCAGCCAGCTCTCAGCATCTTAAATGGCCCTGTATGGAGCTTTTATTCTTTTCCAGACATAAAGGTGTGTGAAGCGCATCACAGCACTCCCTCCTTCCTGCCACTCAGGGTGAGTTTGGATGGAGAGCTGAGAGAAGATGCTTTGTACCTCAGGCAGAAGGGCCATCGGGGCATATGGGGGATGAGCACCACATCTGACCTGAGCGGAATTAGGGGCAGGGGATAGAAATTGTGAAGGCTTTGCTGGGCTGACCCCATGGCAGGTTTCAAACATCACAGTGGTTCCTCTGACCCTGCTCTGACCACACATAATCCTTATTGCCAGGGCTCTCACCCTTACAAATTCCTGGTTTTTACACAGATCCAGCAGAAAGCTCTTTAGCAATCAAAAAATATTTCTTTGTTTGTTAAAGGATTGTTTTCTTTTTTAGGAATTGAATCATCTATGTTCTGATTGGAGGCATCAGAAAATCTATATCACTGCCTAACTTCATGTTTGTGCTCTGAATGAAATTATGGTAGATCAGTTTAAGTCAAGTTACTTCAAATGAAACTGGAAAGAATGGTTCTTGAAAAGCAAACAAAACATTTAAAAAACATTGTTTCTGATTGAACACTTTCTATCCATAGAAGGTTTGTATAGAAAGTTAAGTTTCCTTTAAAAATCTTCAGGAGAATACCCGCATTGACTGTGTTAACTCTATCTATTTATTGATTACATGAATCATTCAGTTGCTAAAAAGTCAATCCTCTCTGCTCTCCTCCACCCTAATTATGGACAGAAGTCAAGGTGAATCTTTCCATTAACTTCTTTGATCTTTGGATCAAACACTGAAACACGATCATGCGAGTCAGGCATCGATAATGAGCCGGGCACGGTGAGGTTATCTCTGCTCCAGGCATCCCCGTACCGGGGCAAAACCAGGGCAATGAGACACAGAGCTGACACTTACCACACACTGAATTTGTCTGGAGGAGCTGTAAATACAGTGAGGCCAGGCACTGCAGGTGTGAGCTTGGAAATGTTTGTTTTATGGCCTTAAGGGGGATTCGTACCTTGAAGAAAATGGCTTCTGTAACCAAACAGCAGCCTCTTAATTGTGTCACATCATCACTTGATAATGGAACGGTTTAAAAGTGTGACTACAGCAAACAGGAATTTCTGTTTTGCACCAGACCACTTAGAAAGCTTTGTCTTTATGCAGAGCATCAGGGCTTTTCCGTGTCACATTCTATTTCCATCTCTTATTAAGACAAAAATTGATTTGGTGTGCCAGGGGCTTTCCATTTGCATTTCAATTACAGATTTTGGTGGCTTCTTAGTCTTTCCAGGCTTTTAAAGGACTAGTATTTCCTACAATATATTCTGAAGAAAAAAATTTAGGGGTTGAAGTGGAATGAAGTTCATTAAAAATAAAGCTTGTCACAGGGGCTGCCATCCCCACAGTCAGACTCATTGGTAATTGCTTATATTTCCATTGCTTGTTAAATAAATAAAGAAGAACTCATTGCTCTGAACTGAAAAACAGTATATGTGAACATGACTTGCATGATTTTCCACACCTAAAAGTCTGTATTTAACCTGACTTAGCAGTGATGTAATGGAATCTGTGGGGATTGTGTGGAAAAGGGTAAAGAAGGTGATAAGGGCAATAAGAGGATATGGGATTTTGGGGATATGGGAGTTTGAGCTCCCAGAATTTTAGAGGCTGCCAGGGAACCAGAAAAGTTTACTTCAAGCTCAAATTCCCAGACCCTCACCTTTGCTGGGATTTCAGGAGCAGAGCCCCAAAGCTGAGGTAGGAAACTCAATTGCATTTACAAAATTTCAGAATAAGCTGTTGGTGAGGTTTTGAAACCAATTTTTAAAAAGTCTACTCCCCCCACTCTGAGCCCCATCTCTCTTACTTACACTGAGCACATTCTGGATAGAAGCTACGTGTGCAAATCTCACACCAGGAGTTTTCTCTACACTTTTCTGTACAAGGGGAGGAGGTTTACTCCCAAAGAAGAAGGTAAAGTTGCAGCTGCTTAACACATTTTTAAAAATTGTTTAACACAACTTTAAACCACATTTTATCGCTGCATCTTTGTGAAACTGACCAGACATTCACCAATCATTTGCTTCTCTCCAGAAGGGATTTTTTTACCCACACTTATATTTTTGGTGCTCTGTGGGGACTCCTGGCAATGCTGCCATCAAGTTTTCTTCATGCCACACACTCTCCCAGGCAGGTCCTTGTGGACCAGCTCTCCCCACTCCCTCTACATCTCCTCTGGCAGAGGAAATTCAGGAAATACAGTCTCCTGCATAGCAGGAAGGGATTTCCATCCACTCCATAATTCATTCTGCTTTTTCCATGTACTGCACATGCCCTTTCCTACCGTTGGAAAGGAAATTAAATAATTACACTGCCTGCAAGAAGCATGCTTTATGGCTTACATTTATGATAAAATTATGGAGCTGTTGCAATGAAATATTCCATCAATACATTAAAACAAAGCAAAATCAGCACGGCAATAAAAAACTCTTATTGTCCCTGTTTCATCCCTGGTTTTCTTTTGTTTGGTTTATTTAGTGCCTTTATTAAAATATTTCTGTTATAATACTGGTTTTAATGCTCTATTGTTTTTATAATGGCATGATTTTTATTGTAACATCACCTCCAACTTAATATGTCTTTCCATTATATCTGAATTGCTACTAAAATGGAATTGCTCTTGTTATGGATGTAATACCCTTGTAGAAAGTTTTAAGAGCCACTTCTACTACATTACAAAAGAAAAGCCAGGAAATAGCATGAAGAAGAGGGAAATCCTACATGTCCGAGCATGAAAATCTGAACACTAAACTGATAGTACAGATGTCCCAAAGAAAAAGGGAACACTTATCCAACAAGCTGGGCCTAACTTTACTGAAGTACCTTTAACTCTAGACTTAGATATCTAATCTGAGGCAGTCATATTTAACAGTAGCTTCTGCTATCAAATATGCCATGTTTTAGTGAAATAATAATAATAAAATAAATTGATGGGCTTCAAAGTTCGACAGATCAGCAGATAAGACATGGATACATTTTATTTCTCATGTGACATTTTGAGGGAGGAATAAAACCCCTTATGTTCACACAGTTCTCCTCTGAATCATTGAAACATATGGCAGCAGATTTATGGCAGTTTATCAGAAGATTTGTATATACATAGATACAAACTAAATATGCATGTAAAACTGTAGCTGGCTCTTTTGCACTCTAGCTGAAATTTATCTCAGGGTGGATCTGCAGTTTCCAGAGAGTGAATTATAGTCTGAATTCTGAGTGACAGAATTCACTGCCTTGGTTAGCCTCCATTTCTAAGGATTTTAATCTCAGCATCTCTCCAGGGTGGTGCAAATTAAAAAAAAAGAAAAAGAAAAAAAAAGACAACACATGCACACACACACAAAACCCCTGAAGCCAGTTTGATGAATTTCTATGATCTTATCTCTGCAGAGCATTTTCTTTTAGGCAGGGCAGAGTTTTTTTGCTTCAGCGGATAATACGGGAATTCAATCATTGTTTTCCAAAGCATATTATTTGCAATAGCGTGGTCTGGGCGATTGCCTTTCTCAAAGAGCGGGACAATATTTCAGCTAACAGGGTGGAAATCAATAGCAAAAGATTAAAGCTCAAAGGCTGAGCAAGTGCACGTGAACCAAAGGAGAAAGTGACAGTGAGAGCTGCCTCTAAGTGATAGCAGGTGCTCCCATAGCCAGGGAGGAGGAGAGCGAAGAGAGGCGCTTCAATTAACTCATCGCTGTGCTCCTGGCAGACGCTGCTTTGTTCTTGGCTTTGAAGGATTCTTTCCTTTCTTCTGATAGGTTTGCAACTCCCTGCCAATTTCTTGTTGCCGCTTGATCCCATATTCCAGTTGAGTCCTGGTCAGTCTGTTTTCCTGCTTGGTGACTTCTTCGCTAACTACATTCTGACTGAAAATCAGTTTAGCTCCCCAAGTTTCACAGAATGATTCCATGCCTGCCCCCACCACTGCCGAGGCTCACATCCCTGATAGCAATGCCAAGGTGCTTTGTTGCACCCCTTACCCCTGACGTCTTGTTTCTCCACAAATGCTAGGGTACAATCCTCAGATTATCTTAATCAATCACCATCAAATAAACAAACTACCAGCTAGAAATTGTTAGGAAGAAAAGAGAACTAAATGATATGCAGCCACATGCTGAGTACTGTATGCATCTTGGCGCTGCTCATCTCTGAAAGGGGAGAGAAGGGCTGGAAAAAGGCAGCACAGATACCCAGATGTGTGGGGAAGGAATGGCTGCACAGACTAGGATGCTACAGCTCACAAAAGGTTTGGTCTAGGTAGGGTATAATTAGAGATTATAAAATGAGGAATGGCATGCACAGGGCAGCTAGAGAGGAACTGCTCTGTGCTTCTGCCAACTGGGGAGCTGGGTACCAGCGGTGAGATTAACAGGTGTGAAAAAAAAAAAGGAAAAAAGTTAATTGCCAGTGTGCATCTAAGCTGAGAAACGCCTCCTTGGAGTACATTGTGGGTGCTGAAGTAAACTGAATTACTTTGTGCTTGCCCTCTCTAGGAGTTTGCACAGAGATAATTTCTGGGCATCTGCTGGTGTACAGGAGATGGTTAAGATGCACTAAATCATTACACACTTGAGTATGTGGAGAGGGAGAGAGGGCAGAAAGGGAGAGAAGAGGGAGAAAGAGGGAAGGAAAGGGAATTTTGGCCACTGGCACGTTTTCATGGAAACACATGGGTATCACAGTCTTGACAGCTTTACTCACTTTGGGGTTGGGATGAGCAACCACCTTGACAAATTGTGCTTGGCAAACTGACTTTGCCAGGCTGTTCCTACCATGGCATTGTCCTGCACTCCACCATCCCAGTCTCACTGAATGTCCTTCACTGTCACTGACTTACTGTCACTCCTGTCTGCGAAAGGGAAAATATGCCGGCACTGATCCCGCACATGCTTGTAACACTTCAGACTCCCGAAGACCACAGAGAATTTTAACCCTTAAATGGAATTAAATTGCATTTGGTGTGAGTTTAGGGCCCATCTATTACCTTAGGTACAGGCACCTTTTCCCAGAATTTAGTCCCTCTCTGCTGTGCCAGCTGGGAGCAGAACACGATTTCCAATATGTCCCATGTCAGGGGGGTTCAGCCAGGGCTGAGCCTGTGAGCAAGTCTCTGACTGTGATGGCAGAGATTTTGTCTGGACTGAAACTGTGGATTATTTTTCAGGATGCAAGAAAGTAAATCCTGAGTGCATGTCATACATTTGATTCAGTTGCAAAGGTTGATAACAAACATATTCTAAAATGATGATAATTTTTCTACAGTCTAAGGATTTGGAAAAAAAAAGGAAATATTAATGTCCAGGACATCCCCTCTCCCACTTCAGGTGACAGGTAGGTTGCTTTGGCCCTTGCTCCAATTCCTTCTGTTAATGGATAACAATCCCTGAAATAATTTCCTTACACTCTGATCTGGGTGACTGCTTTGCTTTCCTGAGCCATGCAAAGCAGAGAGGCAGAAAACTCCAGGATGGGATGTCTACCACTGCAGAAGAACTGGGGATGAATCCCTAAGTCTCTGACCTGGTGGAAAATAAACTGGGGTGAGGCAGGGGATAAGAGTGACAGGTTTTGACAGCCCTTTCCAGACTTAAGCTCTGCAAACTCAGACTACATGCAATTCCTTTAGAAATGCAAAGGTAGAAATGTTCCACATCAGGTCCAGTAGCAGAATGATGGGGTTGTCAGCATACTCTGAGCTAAAACTGGAGGCAAGGTAAATATATTGGACAAGTTGCCATTCACAGACAGAGTGGTAGAGGTGTGTAATTTTCTGCCAGGGGAAGCCACTTGGGTGAATTTTTTTTGCCAAGATAAATCCACACTTTGTCAAGGACAGTGATGTAAAAAATATCCTCTTTTTCCAGCCACAGGAGAGAAGCACTCATGAGCAGAAAACCACAAATGTCAGGTGGCTCAGCACCCTCTTTAACTTCTGGGTTTTTATGGCCAAAACAAGATTCATGGTTTCTTATTCCCAGTTACCTTTACTGAAGTAGAAGTGAAAGGTTGATGTTTCCAATAAATGGCACTAACACCCACTGCACATCAATGATACAGAAATGGAGGCCATGAAAAAATTTTGAGGGGCTGAAAGGAAATAAGGCTGTGGCTTTAAAAAGGGGCAAAGTGCAGCTACAGAGAGCACACAGAAATAAAAATCAGTCTGTATTTTTCTCTGCGAATTATGAACTGATGCAATGATGCCACAGGAATTCTGATGTGCCTCTGGCCTTCAGGCATTTTAGTTCTATTTCTGTAGTTTTGTTTCTGTAAACTCATACCAGCAGTTGTGTAGAAATGTTTTGCTGACACCATGTGCAAGGAGAAAAGGGCAGGAGGAGAGTCACACTCACTGCCTGTTCTCTCACATTACTGTCTCGTACCACTCCCAAAATGCAGTTTTATGACATGAATTTAAAGTTGAAAGTTTGTGACTGGTGTATGATATAAAAATTCAGGGGCTAAAAATAATGAAAAGTCAATCAAATTATGATTTATATGGGTTCTTTTGGGTGGGTTTTTTTTTGGGGGGGGTGGTGTTTGGCTTGGTTTGGTTTTTGGTTTGTTTTTTCTTTCAAACTTCTTCTAGCAGGGATCCTTCTCTAAAATTTGCCAGGATTGGAATCTGGTTGTATTTCTCATTACATGCAACATTCCCGCCATATCTTGTCTGACCCAATATTTATTTACTTATATTTTATGAACATAGAATAGCATTGACTGACAAGCTCTACTAAAGGCCTCCAAGCGCTAAAAGCTGGTTGAAGGGAGAAAAGCAGGGTGACTACTAGGATTTGTGTTACAAAATCACCTCCTTGGGGACTCAGAAACCGTATTCTCATTTGTGTGAGAGGACAAATGCTGATGTCACTATACTTTGGCACCTGTAGTTTGTTAATTTAAGAGCAGAGTTTCTCTCCTGCTCAGAGGTGTCCCTCATTGACATGAGATCAGTCCTCATTTGCTTCTGGTGGTTGTGCTGGACACAGCTCCCTTTGAGTGTAACAAGCCCTTGGAGTAGCTGCTCCTGATACTTCACACGGAGGGGGAAGTTCCTGGAGAGCTTCACCTCTGCTGGACATAACTCTAAAATCCAGCAATTTCCACACCAACACAAACTCCTCCTTAGAAAAGAGAAAACACAACATGCAGAAGAAGTTTTGCACTGCTGAGAACCTGGGTATTTGAATATTAACCAGCTCGAAGATGCAGTGAAATTCCCGTAACATTCTGATACCACAAATTGCGGCACCTACCTCATGTGGCAAAAATTGCACCTGCAGCATGGCTCAGGTGACTCCTCTCACCCTGTTTTCCTTCCAGCCCTGCAGTACTTTCCCCCTCATAACTCAGCAGCAGCAGGTGAATTCACAGCCTTGCCCTGACAGCAGCTCGGAAGCAGAGACTCACATCCAGCAACCTGAAGAACAAAACATGCCACTGCTATTTATTAACATAGCCTTGTAAATCAAACCAGTCTGCCTGTCTGGTGTCTTGGCCAGAAATTATTGCCTCATTCATCTTATCCATATTAAGCAGGCCACATTTATCAAGGTCGCATAAAAAGAGATATATAAAGACCATTCCTGGACAATAGTTACGTGCAGGTATCATGCCTACAGCAACCGCCCGTTTTGCAGGGATGCACAAGCTGCTTGACACTGCCATGTTGTACAGAAAGAGAGGGAAAAGGTGCTTATCTGTGAGTAAGTGTACAGGCAGGGATACAAAAAACTCAGAGGTGAGAGTCAGAGAAACTTCAAAACTTAATGGCACAGGCTGAAATTCAAAGACCTTCTTATGTTTGTATGAATATTTTGGTAAAGATTTTGTGCAACTGCATCAGGTAAACAACAATATCCTCTCTGTCCTCCCAGTGTATTACTGGGAACAGGGAGCTGTACCATATAAACATTGCTGGAAACACCTTTGTGTTCTGCCATTCGCTCATTTGCTAAAGCGATCATCATCAGTGCTTTGATTTGGATAAACTTCCAGCAGGACAGAGGCTGCATTTCACCGGAGCCAGCTGCTGAGTGCTTTCCCATTCCTGGCTGCTTGGTGGCCAGATGCCTCAGGTGTCTTTTCATCTCCTTGAATGAAGACATGGACACATTTTTCCACTGACCGCTTTGCCAAAGTCAGTAGGTCCAGGGCAGTTCTTGGAAGCTATCCATTCCCTTTTGCCGTTTCAGGGGTTAACTTCCAAATCAAATGCAAGCAAATGTTAAATGGTCCACACTAAGTCCATAAAGTGGAATTATATTTCTCTTCCTACGATTGCTATAGGGTCTAGTACACAGCTGGACTCTTCCAGAGTAGTATATTATTGTTCTGGGCAGCGCACAGGCACCCAGGGAGTCCCTGCCTCTGAGTTCCCACACTGAGAGACAAGGTTTTTCTCAAAGAGTTTATAGTCTAATCAGAAAAAACAGAGGAAGGTTGGGAAAATGGGGGTAGCAGCTTGCTGTGAACACATATCAGTAGAGCTTCTTCGCAGAGAAAGTCTGTCAAACTGTTTAAATTATTTTTTTAAAATAAAAAAAGATATGAAAATGGGTGCTTTAAAAATGGATGTTTTAAAAAGATCATTGCTTTAAAAATTATTCATTTTTATCTGCTTTATTGAAAAAAGTTATACAGGAGGCAGTGCAATTGCCTCTGGGAAAATTTTCCTCTTTTGTTTAGACATCATCATGAAAATCGCAGTATAAAACTTCTCATTTCCAAGATGGCCAAAATCACACATGTAAAAAGACATGCTAGTGAGTATTTGTGAATATAATATTTTGGAAATTTTCCCTTTAGAATTGTAGAATATTTTTACTGGTTCTTTCCCTTTTTTTAATCACTTCACTGTCTGCAACCCCACTTTGACCTAGTAACTACCTATATGTTTGGGATGACAGAATAAATTTTAAAAACCTTTACCTCTTCAGAGATAGATTTTCCATACATCACTGTCATAACCTTAAGGCCTGAGAGCCAACAAACCTCTAGAGCCTTCTGGAGATGTTTATATCATTAGAAATCTAAATATCCCAGGCCCCCAAGACAGGTGTTTCTGGTGATGATGGGCAGAGCTATTATACCTTAAACCACTCCCTGCTCCATGCTCAGATAATGCTCATATGAATGGTCAAAGCACAGCAGTTTGGGAAACAAATTACAGCACAAAGGCACCTTGCTTTATGTGTGCTGTTTTGGGACATTCTTGTGAACTGGATTACTTCTGAAAGGAATATTCCACTTTAGCAAGATGTTGAAGTATTATGATATTTTCTGTATTAAACTAAGAACCAGATATTTAAATTGCACGTGTGTGTGTTGTTAAGTGTAGGACAGAGTGACAACCCCACCTTGTGAAAGCTGATATTCCCAGACAGGGGATGCAGGAGGTGGAGGGTCAGTTGCTTTCTCTGAACCTGCAGAGACCCCAGTCCAGGTCCCTGGTTGTGGAGCCAGCCTTGCATGTGGATCTTGTGGTGGTTTCCTCAACCAGGGATGCCCAAGAAAGGCTAGAGAAAGACAGGAGCTGGCCTTGTAGGCCATTTGCTGTGTTTCATCTCCTGAGTTATGGCTGTTGTGGTACCCTCATATCACCCTGTATTACTGTGCTGAGATACTGGGTAATGTTTCCCAGCACACTGAAACCTGTAGGTGCACACCCACCAGGGGAATGGGGACAAAGATAGGACTAGAGAGAGCTTAGAAAAGAGGAGGAATTGATTAGGTCCTAACGGTTTAATTGCATGAAATATGTATATTTTATATAATGTACATAAACATGGTATATTCATAATAGTGGCCAGCTCTTACCCATGGCCACTACACACAGCCAGGAGAAATGAAAAAAGGAATTGTGCTAAATGGAGGGAGGGCAAAGCACCTCGACAGGCTGCTGGGAACTGTGGAGTCTCTTTTATAGAAGAGGTTAAGATACGGGCAGGACAAACATTTTATGAAGGATTTTCAGACACTGGTGAATCTCTTTTCAACAAGAGCCCTCTATGGAGGATTTCCTGAAGCTCCCTCTGACACGACATTTCTACCTCTTGACATTTTGGTTCTTTTGACAATCTGTCATCCCAGCCAGCAGATCACTGCACTACAAAGCTCCAGGTCAGTCCAGCATTTGGCCAGAATGTAGAGAGAAGATGCCAAATCCCAGCAGAGCCTGTTTGGTGCAGTATGGCACCAAACAGCTGCCTGGCTCCTGACCCTGAGCTGAACCTGCCTGGGGCTGTGCTGTGGGGATGCTTCCCCAACCTGGGTGCCTCTGTGCTGCATCCACATCCCTCAGTGATGTTACACTGCACTTAGTAGGGGAGGGAAGCAGCAAATATGTTTTCTAGTTGTGTCCACAGCAAATAAATCACCATGTATGAATTACGGAGCTGGTCGGGGTACGCAGCGTGATACCGCTGTTATAAATGCTGCTGTTATTAGTTATGCTGGGATGCTGGAGTAGACAAATCAGTGTGGATGGAGTGTGGATGTGCAGCACAAAGATTAGGGATGATGGATTGCTGTTACCTGTCTCTGGGATGGCAGCACTGCCTGAGGTCTGTGTGTGGTCAGGCAGCCCCACAGCCAGAGAGGCAAAACCCACTAGTGGGGTGGGGGAGATCTGGTGGCGTTGTGTGGGTGATCATGTTGGGATGCACAGAAAGCAGGATTCGCCCTTACTTCCTATTTCTTGCTGCTTCTGAGCAACAAATGGAATTGAAAATGAAGGGCTGTGCAACAGCAGTTCTCTCAGGGGTGGCTGTGAGTAAGTGACAGGTATAAATTGTAGCCCGTGCGGGCAGTCAGGGGGCCCGTGGGAATAAGAGGTATCATAACACGAAAATGAAGGTCAGCTACAATGCCACGAACATGGAGTGATCGCCCAGTATATTACAGGGTCTTTAGGAACTATCAGAGGTACTCAGTCTTTCGCAGCCATCGGGGCTCAGAGGGCTGCTCGGCGATGCCCGTGAGAGCCAGGGGTGTCTGCAGGGTGGGGCAGAGCCACAAGCCCCCTCCAGGGGTTGGTGTCTCTGCAGCTGTCAGGCAGGAGGTATTTGTTTTGGGCTTTTTCCACTGTACTACAACTCTCTGGGATTCAACAAGCATGGAATAGGAGAGTTGGAGGGAAATGGTGAATCTCCCCCAGCAATTAAATCTCAGTCTTTCTGTGATGCTCCTATTCAAACTGTAGTAAAAATAAAAATTTTGGTTTTGTATGGACCCAATTGCAGCTTATTTTCACTCAGTTATTTCACTAAAATATATTGGAATAAAAATATGAAACCAGAAAAAGCAATAGAGCATTTACATAGATCTTATTGCAAAAACACAGCTTGATATTCAGCCACAGAAATACATATTTTTCTTTCTTTTTAGCTGTTTCTGTGCTCAAAGAAGAAAAATACAACTTTGAGGAGGAGACTTTACCCATTTTTCCAAACTGTTCTCAGGTAAAACATTCAGAAGTGTATGGGTGACTTAGAAAAGTACTATTTTCCCTTCAGAAGGGACACGGGTTGTTTGGCAATTACTTCCAGGCATATAATGGGTGATAAAACTGCCTGCAAAGATTTCAGAACACAAGAAAAACTGAATCATGACAGAGCAAAGTCCATCAGAGACTTTTTTTACTTGCTGGAACAGGCAATCCAAAGTCATCAGTGTGGATCTGGAGACAGTTTGCGGACCCTACTGTGTGCTCTTGAGCAGAGGCTCGTGGGCTCAAACATGGGTGTGGCAGACAGCATTTGGCTCTGGGCTGTTCCTCACCTTTCAATACGTCCAATTCCCATCTAGGCAGAGGTGGAAACTGCCCTGACTCCTCACCTGCTCTTAATGGAGTGCTGTCTGTGTGCCAAGGGGTGCCTTGTGCTCAGGGACAGATACCCGGCATAGTACAATTGCTAAAATGAGCTTTAGTTGCAGATGTAATGGACTATGTGGATGGAGTCCAAATGGGGAACTGTAACAGCCACTCAGCAGTGAAATATATCCCCAAACCCCAATCTGATGTGTAAGGACGCTTCTCACAGCTGCAGATGAAGAGCCTTCTGGTAACAGCCTAAGTCTCTGGGAAATTCTGCAGGGATTTTGTGGGCTCTGATCCTTGCTGTACCCTAATTTCCATTCTCTTCACCAGGGCTCTTGTGTGCGGAGAGTCTGGTTTAGTTTTCAGACCAAACTATACAAAAGGCAAATCCTCGTCAGCCCCTAGCAGATGTTATGGGCTGATCGTTATTGAAGATGATGTATTTGGGATTTGTAATTAAAATTAAAGCTATTTGCTATAAAACATGTAGAATTTAATTCCTTTCATTAGATATCGTAGGCTAATTGTTGTATCCAGCAGGGAGCAGATAGCATTGTAATTGCTTGATATCTCATGCTGGTTTGATTAGAAGACGATAGGAATGGGAAAAAAGAGAGATAACTTGAAGAAGAGCTTTATCTTTCTTTCTTTGACTTTTGCTTGGTGCCAAGCATTTCTAAAATAAAATTAAAATTTCCAAACTGACTTTCTCTTGCTGTCTCAGTGAGAAGGTTATTGGGCTGAGGAGTGAAAATGCTGGTTTTGTTTACTCCCGGAGAGGTACTGAGTTCAATGGTGCCATTTTAGGGATGTGCTTAGAAGGCACTCACTGGTCATGCAGAGGAGTTCTCATGATTACTCTTTCCATCCTTCTCTCAAGGAAACTGAGGAGCTGAAAGGCAAAGTGACAGGTCTCATGTCACATAACACAAAGACTGATCCCAAAGACCTTCCCATTTCTTCTAGGAGATACAGTTCTGAAAATAACCATGTGGAGTTCAGAAAGGTGGTGGTTCAGAGAGACGTCCTTGGCTCCCTGCATGGCACAAGCCAAAGAGCCACGGCTGGGCACCTGTGGCTTACACTGGAGGCACCAAAGTGCTTCAGGATACTGATGAATGTGAAGGAAAAAAGTGAAGTGACCAGATAAGACTGATAGAATTTTACGTATTAATGGGAATTTGAAGACTCACCACAGGGGGAAAACTTTCCATGGAAGACATAAAGGCAGGGAAGCTGTCTTTGTGTCAGACACTCACAGCCCTTGGGAAAGTGAAAATAGCAGCCTCTAAAGCTTCTTCTTTCAGTCTGTAACATGAGATTTCCCACATTCCCCTGGTACAATAATTGATACAATTATCCATTGGTGAGCCCAGCTCAGTCAGTCACCTGCACGCCACTCCGTTCTCATCAGTGTGCAACTCAAAGCCTGTGCAGGAAACTTCAGCCCCCAGCAATGACCCTTCCGTTAAAAAGCTGGCTGTGCATGGCCCTGTCACAATGCAAGAGGCAGGTCACACATCAGTCTTTTAAAGGCGTTTTTATGGTACTTGGTGCTTCAGACTCTGAGCACCTCGTAATCTTTATTAACATCCTCTTCTCAGCGCTTCTACAAGGTAAGAAAATGCCACTGCCTTGATTTTTTCAGGTGAGGAAAAAGAGGCCGATTCACAGCACCCTTCAGGTTGACCTGACTACTTCTGACCCTACACCAGAACTCAGGTATCCCTGCAAGCATCCAAATTCTGCACCTGGGTAGGTCATCTCAGGTTCAAGGAGTTAATGTAATTCATAGCCAGGGCCGAAATCAGCTCTCTAAGAACTCCAGAGAACTGGTATTTAACCAGAAAAAGGTCCTGGAGGTAGGAACATGGTGCACCCTTGGAGCACTCTGGTTCCCAAGGCAGCCAGGGTGGAGCTGCCGTGCAGGGATGGAACAGTCCCCATGCACCCTGTGAGTGGAGCTGTGACACAGGCTGCCTGGTGGCACAGGGTGAAACCAGGGTCTAGGAAGGGATCTCTTCTGCCCCCAACACTGTGTTAAAACTGGGCTTTGCTGATGGGCTTCAGAAACTTTGTGAGTGGGGAAATTTTCTTTTGTGTCTCCGGATATTTAATATTTATTCTTCTTCTGCCCTCATTTTTAGTGTACAAAGAGAATTGCCACTGGGTTTTTCCAGCCCTTTCTGCATGGTGACAGTCTCTTATTAGAGTTTTTTTCCATCTGTGCTGCCAGCTATGACTGGCTTTTGCTAATAGAGGTATGCAGGCACCTTCTGTGCCTTCTGCTTTTAACTGTTTTAAATAATCTCCCCATGCACACACATTAAATAAGCTTCACGTACATGAATTTTGGTAAATGGGGCTTTTAAGTCCAAACCCCAAACCTATAGCTAGCTGCTCTTCACCAGGATATATTAAGCCCATCTAAGCAAGACTTTTTCTAGTGAGCAGAAGGGGAAAAAGTCTCTGTGGCTGTTGTACTGTCAGCTTTCCTATCCAATTTAATTAGTTCTGTGAAGATCCTTGACTAAATTTGCATATAATTTATTCTCCCCTCCCTTTCCTTGTTATGTGTGTTAATTATTTTTGTGCGGCACGCTCGGGGCCCGCAGATGAAGCCGGATCCGGGCGAACATCTCTGCCCGGGGCAGGCGCTCTCCCCAGGGAAGCACGGCCTTGGAAGGTGCAGGAGGGGGGATTCTGGATGATAAATCCAAAGTGAGGCAAGACTGAAAGGCAGGCATGGAGCAGTGGGAAACTGCTGGCAGTCTGGGTCTTCTATGAGTTTCTGCATACAAATACAGAGGATGATGGAAAGTTACGAATCCAGATTCTGCTGCTGGTTTAAGGGTCAATCCTGTGTCAGTCCCTTCGGGATTCTAGGCTGGAGTATGCAGACAAGACTTTAAGAGAAATAAAACCGTAGCTCTTCCTCAAAGTGTTTTTTAGGGGTGGCCATTGAGTTTGCCAAGGCATGGCCTGGGTGCAGCCCTTCGCAGGACGGAGCAGTGCTGTGCTGGGGACAGTGGTACCAGATGTCACCGCCAAAGACAGTGAGAGGGACAAAATCAGCAGCAGGTTGAAGACTGATGCTCCTGTCATAGCTGTTGGGGCTACTGGAGCAATAACACCCCTCCCTCCAAACCCAAGGGTTGAAGTGAAACCTGCAGAAACCAGTTTTGTTTATTTGCTAGATAAAGATACATGAAGTGAAAAGCTGACTGTTTTACACCCGTGTCTAAAAGCACACTGGTCATCAATCAGGACTGAGTTTCCCAAGCAGTTATCTTCTTTGGAAGGAGAAGGAGTGTGCTGCTGCCTGGCCATGGGAGAGGGCTCCAGCTCACAGGTCCTCTGGCTGCTTCTTTTGCTGAGAGAAAGTGAAAAACTAAAATAAAATTAAAAATATCTGCCTATATACTGACAAAATAGCATATGTCCTCCCCCTACTTGATTGCAAAACCCAGCTTTATCTCTACCTTTCCTTTTACATTTATTTATTTGCTTACAGGGACATGGACGCATTCAGATCAGCATCCTCCTTCTCTGTGTGGTGGGGCCCTGGTTTGATGAGACAAGGAAGGAGACTGCTTACTGCTCTGCTGTGCATCCAAATGAAGATAGCAGCAATCTAGTTCCACATGATAAGCATAAAAATCAGTCATTTTATGCTAGATCATCTCCTGTGGTGCAAGGTAAAATGGTTTCACTTCTCTGTATGCCAGAGGCAGAACCACTTAAACGCAGTCCAGAGGAATATTTCAGAATCCCCCCAAGCAATGGCATTACTGATAACTACCAACTAGCAGACTATCTTTGGCCAGTGGTTTCTACTAAATTTATCAGTGGAGAAACAGTTTGTGGGAGCTATTGCATCTTGATTTTGCTATTAATCCATCTGTACAGCTATGTTCTCCCTCCGTGGTGAATGTCAGCTATGGGAATTTTCAGGGTGGACAGAGGAAACATCACGTCTGGAAGGCACAGATTGTTGGCTAAATAAACCTTCCCCAGGAAAGCATTTGGATAATCATAGAATCATAGAAAGGCTTAAGCTGGAAGGGACCTTAAAAATCATCTAGTTCCAATCCCCAATGGGAGCAGGGGGAAAGGGGAAATCTGCTTCCAGACACAAAGAGGGAATTAAGTTTAAATTCCTCAGCCAATGGAGCAGAGATTTTTAACATATGACATGAGCAAATGATTCTTTTTTTTTGAGTGCTTTGTTTACTGCATAATTTAAAGGAAACTTTTTTGTCACCCTTTGCTACATAATTGAATTTTTATAGTGCTGTTAATAAAAATGTACATCAAATGTGACAATTATTATTCTTCAATGGATTTTTATATTATTTCAGTCAGAGAGAGATATGAGAAAGCATTAAGGATAACTAAAGATGTATTCTGAAATCATTTCCATGATTTAGTACTTCTTAAAATTGGTGAAATAGTTGGATGTCTTCACTACTTCTGTGAAGTAATTCTGGATTTTCAGAGTCGATATATTTTAACAATTGTAAAAGAGGGGCCAATCCTGCAGTCACTTTCAGGTAAAAATCCCATTTGTTTCCATGGGAGTTTTGTCAGGTTAGGGAGACAGCTGCATCAAGATGCATAAATGTATGTAAAAAAATGTCAGTTCCAGTATGTCATTTGTTTGAGTGTTGAAAACAGCATTATCCTTTCATGTCCAATACAGTGAGGCAGTAAATCATTTTTAAAAGGTTTGGAGATTAAGAAAAATACATTTGACCCTCTGTGCTTGAACCTGGCCCCTTACTTAAGTCACTGCCTAGGTTTCTGGGGGACATGCCACAGAAAAAGCTGAAGAATTTCCTTGTGACCATGAGTGGAACAACAGTGCAAATCTCTACAACTTGCCTTTATACTTCATGAGGTATAAATGGATGAGGCTCAAAATATTTTTTTCTTGTCTTTGTTATTTGTGGGGAAAAGAACTGACACATTAAACATCTGATATTAGATTTATTAGGGACAGTAGTTTCCAGATGAAGTTTTCTTAAAAGTATATTTATCCTTTGAAGAAGAAATGGCATTATTTCCTGAATGGAGAAAACGATGATTTAAATATGTTTTCAGATAATGGAACCACTTTGTTAATGAACAGTAATTTTCTGACTACCTCTGGAGGAATTAAGCTCATGGATTATATAATACATCTGTGAAAGCTTATCTGATCGCCCAGTAGTTGTGACCTCATTGTGAGTTGGGCAATTAAGCATTAAGCTACTATTTGGCACCACAATTAATTGTGTTTTACTTTTCTGATACGCTTGTTGACGACAGGGAGCGAAATTACCGATGGCAGCAGAGGGGCTGGAGGAGTGGCAGTGTCTGAGCAGCGTCCCCACGCAGCACTGCAGGTGCCCCTCTCTGGCTTGGAAGAGATAATTAAGCAGGCAAAGAGCTAATGACAGTGGGGAGACTCTCGCATCCAGTGTGAAGGCTTTTAGGACAGCCACCAAATCCATGTGTAATGCTGAAAGAGGCAGATGGGTTCAACCTGCAAGGGAGTAGATTTGTAAGGCAAATTTGACGATGTGTCTTTTAGATATTTTCCTGCACCAAGTCACAGCTTTCCATGTATAAATCGTTATTTAGAAACATGCAAGGCAACCACATTTTAGAGAAATTTTTGGGGAAATTGTGGCAAAAGTATAGGTCTTAGTCAAATTGAAGGTAGGTTTTGGAGACGTATTGAGAAAGATGAGATCAAGATTAGCAAAAAAGCAATGGATACAGGCAAAGTCAAATAACTCTTTACTTGGAAGGGTTCTTAACACTTCTGACCCTCCAATGTGACAAAACCTTCAGGTGACCGAGAGCCAGGATATGCCTTCCTGGAGCCTCAGAGAAAGCAGGGATTTGGCAGTCGTTCATGGACAGGAGCCTGTGTGGTCACAGCGTTAATTGCGATGCAGGGATTCACACGTAGCTCTCCCGTAGGACAATTCATTGTCGATATCTTTGTTCACTCACTGGATTTTCTTGTCCTTCCCATGAAGGACTTGTGCTGTGCATTGCTCCCTGCCCTGGCAGTGCCATCCTGCTTGCTGCATGACGTGGCTGAGCCTGTAAGACAGCTCTGAACTGATGAAGAGCCATAGGTCCCTATGTGTTAATGCACAAGGACCGGAATGTGCAGCAGGATGGAAAAGAAGAGATTAATTTTTTGATTCTTTCATGCTGAGAGAAGCAAGAAGCGTAAGTATCCACCGTGACTGGATTTCATTAATGCAAAGTAAGGAAGTATTAAAGGCTTTTTATTGTGGTGCAGTCATCCTTTCTCAATTAAACATGCTTCCTCTTGGACCTCCTCCTTGTTGGACTCTGCCATCTTTTGGGTAGTACATCAAGAGTACGCCCTTTTCCGTCGTGATCTATTGTACCTGTATATCTTCAGAGTGAGCTTTCTTCCTAATGATCTATTAGTGAAATGCATCATTTCAGTGAGGATGATGATGATGATATACTACTTCATGGATGATACCATCCAAAGGAAAGAAAAGGTCAAACAACAAATTCAATAGAGTTATTGGATTAAAGTCAGGCAACACATCATCTCCAAGGCTGCTTTCCTAATGCCAAAGAGGATTGCTGATACAAGCAGTGCATTCTTGGGACCATTTCTTTTATGAATGTGCCTGAACTGACCCCTGAACGTCAAGTGAAAGTAGTACTTTGTATCATCTCAATTGACAAAATATGAAAATATTTCTGTGTTTGAGACTATGCATATGACATGTTCAACATCAAGTCCCCAGGCACTGTGTATCTTCTGCTCTTCTGGCCATGCTTCTGCCTTCTGGGTGCACGTTCACAAACATTGCATGCATGTCTCTGTCCAGGCTAGTTCTGAAGCTGCATCTGTGTGGATCTTGATCACTTGGTTCACTACAATCATGTAAGATGCTAGCAAATAAGCTTTTTTAGTGAGTTGAAATTACCAGTGTAGGATTTATAGAACAGCACCTACAAAACTCTTACTTTATTGCTATCATTTCCCTCATGAAGTCTGAAAATATATTTTACTCACTCTGCCTGTTTTCCACAGCATTCAAAATCTCTGCTATGCTCAGGCTAAACCAGAAGTATTCGCTGTACCTTAGAGTGAATTTTAAAAGAGTGGTATGGATTTTTCTTGTCTCGTGGGTCTTATTTATTTTCTTGAAGTCCTAGAACTTTGCTATGAAAGGACACTGAGAGACACATAAATAATATGGAGAGTTGTATCCCAAAATGGCTTAATTGTTTAACGCCCACTGAAATGTAAATGAAGCTTATGAGAGCTCTAAGAGATTCATCTATCCATCCAAAGTCAATATATTGAGTAAGGTGCCATTTGCCAGGGGGGAGGGGTCTCCCAATGAATAATCTTGATTTTTAGAAAAAGGCTTCAGGCTCGTTTCTCCTTTCAAGTCCCAATATTTGCATTTGCTGATAATGATGAATGGTTTTGTAGTGCCAAGATGTGACATGTGACTGCTTGATTTTGCCATTTCATGTGTGAGACTGACATGCAATGCAGCTGCTCAGGCAGTGGGAATGTGACCTGGCACCAGCCTTGGAAAATCAGAAAGGATGCTTTTGAAGCCAAGGGCAGTTCTGTGCTGTATGGACATTTCAAGGAGCTGAGGGTGGCTGGTGGCAGTAGCTAAACCATTAACACTCCATTTTCTATAGACCATGGCATGTACTAGCAGCTCTTTCTTTACAAGGGTGTTCAGACATCTCCTAGTTGGAATCTGTGTATGGGGAGCACTGTGGAACAAACTGAAAACACAATGCATACTCTTCATATGTTTCACGAGGCTTTCTCTATTTGGGTTTGGGTTTCTTTCCCTGTTACTTTCCATCACTAACAGAAAAGACTGATTATTACTAGAGAAATTGTACAGTGGGTTCCCTGGAAATCTTTGCACCCCCAATTCTCTGCCACCCAGCCTAAGCCTCATATAAATGGCACCGAAGTTTGGTGTTTTGCAGAATTTCTCCACCATGTCCACACGACTCTGATAACCACTTTGACCAACACACATTGAAACTGCAACAACCAAGTCTCATCTCACAGGCAGTGAAATCTTTTCTAACCTTATCCTTTCTTCCCTTCTCTTTCTTTTCCTTATACATTTTCCTAAGTGTTACTTTGATGCTTTTGTATTGCTGTATTACTGTAGATAAAAATAACCAAAATGGCTGCATACCTGCTTTCCATTGTGATCAAATTGTTCTAAAATAAACCCTACATATATATATTTACAAACACTGATCATTGAGAGTCATTTCACTTTAATCCACCCCAAGGGATATAAACAGGAACCTGGGTTACCCTCACCTTCGTGGGGGGGCTCATAACAGGCAGAAGACAGAGAAAAATCCATCCTGCCTTCAGCTGGCTTCCTGAAAAATGCAACCCATTAATAGCCAGGAACAACTCTTTTGAGACCTTCAATTCTTGTCTTCTAGTCAGAGGTAGCATACAGAGCATTGAATGGGAATTATCAGAAATTCATTACAACTCATGAGTAGGAGTGTAAGGCAGCAAAGTCACAGAAATTTGCCAGACACAGAATAATTCCTGCAGAAAAAGCTTAGAGACTCTTTCAGTACTTTGGGCAAATTCCACAATCTTCATGTAATTTTCTTCTGTTTCAAGAAATGTAAATTCAGGAATGCTGATACTTCTCAATTTGAAGCTGTTTAGAAACAGCTTGAACTGCTTCAGAGTAAAGCATCTTGGAAAGCATCATTTTTCTGGGTTGAGTTAGGGCATTTAGAAAGACAGAAAAATGAGAAGTCAGAAGGTTTTCTTGTTTTTAAAATCTTGAGCAGATTTCTCGTAATGGCATGTCAAATGCAGCTTGTAAAATGACACAGTTCCATTTCATGACAACATTTTCAGCCATTCCAGGCTAGATTCTGGTTAAAATAAAACTGAGAACCAGTTTAGCACACCGAGGTGTTTGGCCATGAATCACAGACCTAGTCCTAGGAAGTATGGATCTACATGTTCGCAGCAGCAAAATCTGTTGTAAATGCAACTGCAAAATAAGCACTGGAAATACGTGGATGTATGGATATTTAAACAAAAGGTGCTATAACACAGACCAGAAAACTCTGAGGGTGTCTGTGGTTTTCTGAGATGTGGGTATATTATCTATTTCACTAAATGCTTTTTTAGAACAGCCGCCACACAGCCAGTTAATACTTTAAGAGATCCAAACACACATCCCTGTACTGTGCAGTTATAAAAATCTCCTAAGAGCAAAAAAAAAGGTTCATACTTATCAGAGAACATGTCCAGTATAAAGAATTAACAACACCTCAGTATGAAATATTTGAAAATACTTTTTTCTCAGTTTAACCATCTCCTAGCAGTGCTGTGATTCACTGTACACTGCCAGTATCTCCCCATCCCAGAGCCCGTGAGATGCAACATCAGCTCATTGCACCTGTAGCCTGATTTTTCAGTGTGCCAAACTTTCTCTTTAAAAATAAATTTAAAAATGAATGAAAGAAATGTCATCTTGTCACTAATGGTATTTGCGTCATTTTGCAGCTGTGTTGACTTAGAAGTGAGCAGCCAGTGATTTTTGAGTTAGGTAGGTGAAGTGGAAAAATAATGATGGATTCAGTAGTCTTTTGTCACTTTTGGGCCTGAATTTTCCTGATGTCTGTGTGAGTGTTGGCTGTGTACTGCCTGTCGGTAGTGAAAAATAGATTCCAGTGCAAGTCCTGCTGGAAGAAAAAACCTGGGCCATTTAGTTTCACATCATTTCCCCTCAATTCCCCTTTATAATGAGTGTTAATAAATAACTTGGGGAAAAGGGTTCGTGATCTTTTATCACTCAAATGTGCGACAATGAAAATTAAAATAGAGGAGAAACCAATAAAAAGCCTAATACCTCATAAACATTCTTTACCCTAAACAATGAATAATAGGAAATAGAAGCAGCTCTTAATAGGAAGATTTGGAGGTTTGAGACCAATCTTGATTAGGCTGTTTTGCCCTAATTTGTTGTACAGCTTATAACATTTCTTTCAAGGCAGAATAATATAGGTCAATAGCTGACTTAAAAATCTTTAAGAACTGGGATGATTAGTGATTGAGCAAGAGCCATTAGCCAGTGCACAAACTCGTGCTCTTTCAGACATGAGCTTGTCTTTGGGCAAGGAGCATAAATCTAAACTTCAGACTCCATTGTTTGCATAAAATAGATCAATACTCAACTCTACTGAGGGATGCATCGATTTGGTCAAAAGGAAGGAGGGACTGATGGTTGCAGGCTCTTTTATGATCTGGTTTTCTCTAGGAAATTATATTTATCATATTGTGGTTACCTGCCTCCCTGATGGACTCTGCTGCCCAAATTTAACCAGATTTTAGACAGATTTAAGCCAGTGTGGAGGATGTTAAAGATATTGGGGTCTGACAATTTCTATGAAAACAAGAGGTGTAGTTGGGAAAGATGAGTGAGGATGCCAGGTACTACCTGCTTGCACCAGCAGAGACCTCTCCAAAGTTCTTGGGGCACATTTTCTGATTTGTCCATCCACGGGTAGCTGCTCACAGCCCTTGTTTGGCTTGAGCTTAGGCCATAGCTCAGCCTAAGTTTTTATTTCATGCAATACTAGGCAATAATGAGCACGAGAAGTTGACTGCTCAGGGTCCTAATATCTCTTTTCTAATCCAGGGAGAAAACTCCCTTTTCATGGCCTGTCTTGCTCATTTTGGGTCTAAGCAATTTGGGAAGAAATCAAAGGTTTTCAGCCACAGTATTAGGGCCAAGGAACTCTATCCTGGCTGAAGTGTCTGGATGCCACAGAAATATGGACAATGTGTGTTCATGTACTCTCCTGTTTCCTCACACCCATCTCTCATCACCTCCAAGCACAAAGGACACTCTACCTGTTCACCTGACATAATCACAGGACAGAGGGCTTTTCTCCAGTTATGGGTAAAATGCAAAATGAAATAAGTAACCTTAATTCTATCCCTTCACTGTCCCAGCTTTCCCAGTATTTTTACTTTCCAACAAGTAGATGACTTACTTGAACCGAAGCTCTCTTTGGCAAGCAGTGACTTCCCATGACCTGTTTTTTCCTGCAAACCATCAAACCGGGAGCTTTTGGACTGAGGAAAATATATGTAAGGTGGTGAAATTGGCTTTTAAAGACCATTTAAAGGCAGCACCCAGGTGGAAGGAAGGTGTGGGGAGTGATAAAGTGTAACTTTTTGTGGTTAATAGTAATAACACACAGTTTTCTTCTGCAATCTTTCTCCTGCAGTTTCTCTCATCAAATGTGAAACCAGGCAAAAAGATTTTGATGTTGCTTTTATCTGCACGTGGTAAACTTCCCCTCTTCCACACTGCTGTGGTGGGAAAGGCAATGGGAAGAGAGACAGCTCAGATCCACGCTGGAGCACCTCTCTTGCCCTGCATAGTGGGGTGGGAGGCAGGAAGATGCTCACAATTAGCAATGAACATTACCATCAGGCAAGTGATTTATAAATATTCCATGAAACAGGGCCCTGGATTGCACAAGCAACAGCAAATATTGTAGCAGATTTATTAGTGGAGCATGAAACATTTATATTTTTCAGATGACAGGACAGATGATGACTGTGTTATGCTAGCAGGCAGGATGAACCTCATTCGAAAAGCGCCTCGTAGGTGATGGGTGGATATGACAGCAAGATGAATTAAGGTCTTTGAGCATCAAGATGCTGTGATAGATCCTGGGAATTGAAAACTAAACACCAGTGGTATCCTTCAGAAAGCTCAGCTGAGCTTTCTTTGTGTAAGTCGAGGCATAGCCTTGATAATTTTGTTGCCCCAGTGACACTGGCAGGGATTGAATTTTCCTGTCATCTTTTAGCAGGGTGGTTTAGTAGAATAAATATTTAGTGCAGCAAATCAGAGTTCTAGTTAGGAAGAGATTAAGTGAAACTGGTGTTCCCCAAAGATCTGGACTTTGAAAAACAACTTTCTTGGAGGTGTTTTTAGCCAGTGACAACTTCCTTTTCATTAAATGCATTACACCCCAAACTTGTCAAAGAGCTGGACTGTGGTGGCTCTGTGCAAAAAGCTGATGGAGGAGGATTGTTGAATAAGATCTGAGTTGGAGCTGCAGTACAGGTGGGGCTAAAGCAGTAACTGGACAATATGTAGCTTAAACAGTCAAGTTCTTTGGAGTTAGTTGTGTTTAATTACACCATGTCAGTTCTCAGAGAGAAAGGAAAAGGCCATGGAGTAGAATCAAACAGGATTTTTCCTTCAGCCATCAGCTGCTCAGAGGGACAGAATGGCATCTTTATCTCTTCTGCATTTTTTATCCCCTTCTAGATTTTGCCATTTTGAGCTGACACCTTTCTTGATGTAAACACATTTCCAGATGACAGATCTTTCTACCTTCCAGTCTGTTACCACATTTAAATACATTTCCTTGAAGCAGCCCAGTATGTGAATGAATTTCATGGCTCCTTTCAAATGTATATGCAGGTGGAGCAAAACTGTGCTTGAGATGGCAGCTAGTCTGACTTATATCCTGGGAATGTGTCCTCTGTGAAACTCTACTCTATACATCAAGATCATCTACCTTTCACACTCAAATACTTTGAACTCAGCCACATCCTGACAAATTGCAATGGTCTCCTTCACACAGAGAAGGGAGGAGGTTGTGTGCCTAGGTGCACTTTTTCTATTTCTTTCTCAAGCATGAAACAAGTTTTGTCTTTTTATAGAGAGCTCTGCAAAATAATAAAAAAAAAAAAAACCAAAACAACAAAGCCAAAATATGATGTCTTACCGGGTTTTTTGAGGGTATTTAACATTGTACGTAGTTGTTTCAGTCAGGATTGGACTAATTCACACCAGTGTCTGACCTTTTTTCCATTTGACTGAAGAATGAATTACTGTTATACAGTTAGACAACCCAAATTTGTCTAATTCCGCTGAGACACTCATTTATCTCCCCTCTTAGAAGCCACATTCATCCATAACCAGCACTAAAGGGTTGTAGCTTCATTTTACCAATGATCTGAACTTCATGACGAATATTTTTATTGTTGGGAGACTTGAGGAGATTATGGGAAGTCTGCAGGACTTGAGCAGACTCCCTATCCTCAGTCAATACTACCCAGTGGCTGTGTTGGCTGCAAGCAAGCTGTGAGCCCTTGAGATCTAGCCTATTTCCATTTTCAGGCTTGTTGGCTCCAGCTACAAGCACTGCTGAACCAGTAGGATAAAAAAATGTGGGTAAATGTTAAGAAAAATCTGCTTTCCAGATTAAGAATGGGACTAAGTTTTGCTCTCAGCAAACCCATGTTGATTAAAAAAAAACATTTTCCTGCTATTGCATACTTCAGACTTTTCTAAACTGTGACCTAAAATAATTGGTTCACCACTCAGAGGTCATGAAGACAAGGCTGTCCCTTGGCACAGAGCTTGTCCCTGCCATGGCTGCTGTCCTGGAACACCTTTGGCAGTGTCCTCCATCTGGAGTCTGTCCCCACCTCTCTGGCAGACCACTGCAAGAAGATCTGAGCAGAGCTAAAGGGTTCCCAAGGAGAAATTGGGCTTTCACCTTTGCAGCTACACATAGGCAATACTTCTCCTCTTTTAAGCAAATCTGGAATTTCTGGCACAAAAGAACAATATTTCTTGGGTTTTATTTTAGGGGTTTTATGCCACCTGTGGCCTCACCCTGTTGTTTTGAGCCTGTGCCCTCCCTCCATTCTGGATTCAAGACATGAGGTTCCCATGCTCTCATTCTTGTCCAGCATTTCTTAGTCAAGCTAAAGTTTGTAGGAAGAAATAATTTCTTTCAATTTTGAGCAGTTGGGAGAATTAGAAGAAAAGCAGGAACTTTTGGTATTCACTTCTCTGTGGAGTGTCTGGCATGGTGAGTAATGCTTCCAGATTCATTTATGCGGCTTAATTATCCTCCTGGACAATGGATGTAATCCTGATTTTAGTCATTTTTTCAGAAAGATGTAAAATAATTTTATGTGCTTTTGAGGAGTATTTAAACAGTTGGATGAAAGGGCACTTATGGCTAAAATGGGCTTGCTACATCACTTGAATCTGCTAGTGCAGGATGCTCAGAGCAATCTGAATTGCCTTTTGTGCCTGGCACAATGCATTCTCTTTTTGTTTGCTCATACCATGAAATCTGGGACTAGAAGTTACATGTTTGGCAACAAGTAGGTCTCACAGGAGTTTGGATGTCAGAGCAGAATGGACTTTCATTGTGTAATGAAGAGGAAAAAGGGAATGAACCCCTGAAAAGGTATTTTATGAAATTCTTCCCATGAACATTGTGTTATTAGAGTAGCTACTGAGTTAAAGCAACATTTGAAATCCCAACAAACCAAGAAAGATCATAAAACTGCAAGGAGCAGGCTAAACAGCACAGAGCACACAAACATTGTAAATTAAGACAAAGCAAATGACTGTAAATGCCAGCAGTCCCTAAAACATTAGGGACTAATTTCTAACAAACCATTAGCTGCACAGGGAATTGTCAAACATTATTAAATATAATTTGCTGCATCTGCTTTATTATAGAATTCATTTGGCACATATGCTATTTATGTTGTACACTACTTTTTTTTGCTTTATGTGGTGTCTTTTTCTTTAAGCCTTGCATGTCACCCCAGCGTAGTACAGCAAGTGAATTAGGATTTATTTCACTTCTGCTGCAGGAACTCAGTTTGTATGTTAGCATTCACACTTATATGTGAACCAGTTTCCCTCCTGCCCTTGACCTCCTCCCACAAGCAGCTGCACATGAATGTTTCTGCAGTACAATCAGCAGCCAGCCCCCAGCAAGTGCTCTCTCAGCTGCCTAGTGCAGTGAATGTGTGTGTGGGGAACACGGTTTGCAGCCTCCTCAGGAACACTGCTGCCATCAGTATCACTGTGCCATTAATATTTAAATGCATCCATGCTCTGAACTGGGGGTTTTTTTGAGCTAATATTCAAGGACTTGGTGATATCCTGTAAGCATTGTTATCAGCCACATCAGCCAGCCAATGCTGTAATCTTGATCAAAAATAATAATGTCATCCATAACGCTGTAAAGATTTATTAGTTGTGACAGATCTATACATTAACAAATCACTACATGGCCCTGAATGCCGAGTAAACAGAGCCAGTCGCATAAGGAATAGTATGACCTTTTGGGAAACCTATTAAGGAGTATTTCACACAGGAAAAATTTGTTCTGAAAATAATCCAGCTGTTTGTGTGTGCTTGTCTGTGTGCACAAGGGATGGATGGCTGTCTGTCCACCCTTTCTCTTCTCAAGTTGGGGTGGGTGCTGACTGGTACACCAGAATGGGCACAATAAGTGTTTTCTGTGCAGTTGTTGTTCGTGTTCTTCTGCAGCTTGAATTTGTTCCGATTTGGTTCCAACTTTTCACCTACAAAACTTCAGGATAACTCACACTGTACTGTTTTGGGAAGATGTCCCTGTTAGGACAAATTTTCAGCTTAATTTGACTCCTCCTCTACAATTGTTTGTGATGTCCATTCCTACGATGGCTGTAAGGTGGTGTTTCCTGACACTCATTTTGGTAGCTTTTACTGGTTGGATGTACAACACATAAAAATCAGAATTTTCCTTGTCATAATAAAGTTTTTAAAAAGTGATTAAAATAATGAAAAATGCAGCCTCATATTATCCATTCACGTTTATCTCTTTCTCTCTGCTGGTCCCATCTCAAGGGTCCTTGCGGCAGAAATGTCATCAATAAAGAAAATCTAAAATATCTGGCAACTAAGGAGTCCTGTCCTTGAGGGATACTGCTAAATTCAGGCACTTAATATTCACAAGACAATCCATAAATATCAGAAGATTAAGGTAATGAGAACCTGGAGATTATTTTTTTGTAGTCAACCTTCAGGTTGTTGCATCTTCATAGTTCATATTATCAGTGTTGTTTTCAAAGGACAAACATTCCAGCAGGTCCAGATACATCCTCTCCAGAGTTAGTTTCCTAGTGTGGGCAGAGCCTTAGTGTCTAGGGATTTTCTGCTCCTGTCCTCCTGCAGGAAATTCTAGTAGAGTTATTGTACCATAGCCTGTGCCAGAGAGGGAATGAAGATTTTCCAGTCTCAGTCACTCTTTCCCTTCTCTCCACAATGCTATCTCTTTCTAATTCATGTTTCAGAGGCAAGCACATAACTCAGTGCTAAAGGATTGGTTTCACTTGTTTACTTGTCTATATCCAGAAGATTGAGGGTGCCTATAACCCTGAGCATTTTGGAAGCATTTGGAAGCCTCTCCATTCTTTTGTTTCCCTAAGCAATCATGTTGCCTGGAATGGGAGATGATGATCTCGAGGCACAGTATCTCAGTGTGTGCAGGATACAGCTTGGATGCAGTTGGATTCCCAACCTAGTGTCTCCTAGACTTCATTTTTCCAGCCCTCTCAGGGACTGCAGGAGCAGCCAACACTGTCTATTGCTCAGGCTGCTTCTCTGTCCTTCACACCCGGCCACTGCACTGCAGACCTCCCCACACTACCTTTAACACGGTGTTTTCTCTTCATCCACACACCTCACACAGTCCCTTCAGCTTTTTCCCCCTGAAGGATTACTTTTCTCCTACCTTAACAGTGTTGTCACATTACAGCTCATTTCAATGCCAGTGACAAGTTGATCTTCTTATTATGCTCTTTTGCCCTGTCCATCTCTGCCATTTCACTTTTGAGGACTTTCACAAACTGTTCATATGCTGGTGTCCTTTTTCACTGATAACTGACTCCCAGATGATCCCTAGACACTGGCCTTCACTGACCACTTGCCAAAGTTTCAAACAAACTTCATACTCTTTTCCTCAGGCTTGGGATGAACTCACTGTGAATATCCACCAACATTTATCCCTTTCCCAGACCCTACATGGACCTATGTCTGGCCAAGAGCCATCCTAATCCCAACAGTGTAGGACTGTGCTGGAGCAATGAGGTAGAACAGAGGGTTTGTCCTTGTACTTTTCATTTTTAGTCACTAAGCTGGTGCCGGGACATGGAAGTCTCAAGTTATCAGGTACCAGTTGTTGAACAGCAGATTTTGTATGATCTTCAGGGAGTATCAGCCTTTGCCAAGCATTTGTGCAGACAGTGGTAAAGTGAAAAAGCTGACGATCATCTGGTGATCTAATTTATTAAAGATTCAAAAAAACTGATTTTGACTAATTTCATACTTTGGAGAGAAGAAGAAGAAGCAGCAACTCCTATTCACCAATGTCCTGGTTTGTCTTTTAAAATATTGTAAAAAGTTTTAGTAAAAATAAAATGCTTAGATACCTGTGAAGCATATTGAAATACTCTCCCTTCATTTTTTGAATGTGAGTTTAATAAACTCTTTGAGATTTTGGTTTGGTCCTGAGCTAAGACAGAAGGCAAAGTATTTAATCCTCTTGACTCTGCACACTGGGGGATCTTTTTTCTTCCCCAGAGAAAGCTTCATTGTCAAGGTCATCACTCTTCTGATGGTCTATTGACCCAGGCTGACCAGGTCCTGGACAGCTTAAAAGACACAATAGAACCAGATGGACAGGCTTTCAGCCTACTCTTCTGAAACATGCAATTTCTGGAGCTTTAAAGGACTATATGTTAGGAAAACATTTTTTGCAGTGCTCATAGGTATAGAGCCCCTGATGTTATTGGGAGAATGCATCATAAGGTGTGAATTGCGCCCCTGAAGCAAAATCCAAATATTGAAATCCTCTTTTTACATATGGGAAAGTGAGAGCAGATTTGTGTAAGGACATCTGACTGCTCAGTGATGGAGTTAGGACTGAACCTTGTCTCCTTCTCACACTCCAGGTACAGGGCTGCCTTTTCTACCTGTCTCACACACAGACAGCATCTTCTCAGGGTTTGGGACTCTTAATTGATGTCACATGTAACAATTGAGAAATTTCCTATTTGGCAGTGGAACGTGAGAATGCAGAGGAGTATTGAATATCTTCAGCACATTTATTAACTGTGTATTAAAATATATAAAGAGTTGACAAATTGTATCTGCAGGTAACCCTAATTGAGAGAGGAAGATTTTGCCAGAGGATTTAATGTCTAAAACACTGGGATATTAGGAGCAATGGTCAGGAAAATTATGAAATGGGACCAAAGAAGCAATTTGGTCCCAATTTTGTGACTGTGCAGAGACCATGCTAACTTATGCAACAAGCATAAGCTGAAACAGACTAAGTTCAGCCTGGACATGGGGATAAACCATTAGGGAGAGTGAAATACAGCAACAGGTTCCCTGAGGAGGTTGTCCTTGGAGATTTTCAGTGCATGACTAGATAAAACCCAGAGCAACCTGGTCTCACCTCACAGCTGCCTCAACTGTCCCATTATCCTATGGGAATGGGACTCACTTCAACCCAGAGGCCAGCCTGGGACACAGAAGTGATTTCTTCCAACAGGACAGTGATGATGTGCCAGGAATTATTCAGCAGCTTTACAGTGGAGCTAGGATGCAAGTTAAGAAACTATGATTTGGGCTTTGCTGACCAGCTTGTCAGTATTACAAGCCAATCTTTGTTTTCCCTCTGGAGAAACTTCAGGCCAAAGAAAACCTCTGTGCTTTGCTTTGTCACTATCTTTCCCCTCCCCTTGTGAAAAGTCAAGAGAGCAGAACATGAGGTGTATTCTGAATTAGAAGAAGGTGCTCATGTAGAACAGCATACAACCTTCTATATACATTCTTCTATACCAGGCTTTTGCATATCGCTTCCAAGCCCTGCTCACTCTGCCAGCAGGGTGAGGTTGAATGCTGTACCAACATCCCCCACATGGCAGCCTCTATGACTGGACCATCAAATCAGTCGGTGACATACCACCGGTGGAAAAGTCATCAATCTGTCTCCATGGTCACACATCTCCCACCGAGATACTCTGGGCAAGGCACAGCGAAGAATCAAAGTTAGAAAAGGTAGGGTTTTGTTCTGCAGTTGCTCTTTATGTTTGCTTTTTGTGCCTTTTTGTTTCAGTGCTGGTTTGTGGTTTTGCTCTGTTGCTCCTTTTCAAACAGGTCTTGTTTTCACATATGCTTAGGTTGTTATTTTCCTCTTTTGTGCACTGGTTCATAGAATTGTAGCATCATAGATGGTTTGAGTTGGAAGAGACCTTGAAGATCATCCAGTTCCAAATCCTCAGCCATGGACAGGGACACCTTCCACCAGACCAGGTTGCTCAAAGCCCCATCTGGCCCGGCCTTGAACACTTCCAGGGGTGGGGCATCCACAGCTTCTCTGGGCAACCTGTGCCAGGGCCTCACCACTCTCACAGGAAAGAATTTCTTCCTTATATCCAACTGAAACATCCTCTCTTTCAGTTTACAGCCATTACCCCTTGTCCCTCTTGTAAAATACATCTCTGGAAACAGATAATGGGTTAGGACTGAAAAAGAAAACCTTTAAAGCCTGGATCCAAGGTAACAAAAATGGTACTTACACATTCCTACAATGGGGTCACTTCATGAGGAATCTCCCGGCTCCAAACTCCCAGGACATCTGTGTGAGCCAGGGTTGAAACCCAGATTTGAGTTCTCCACCCTGAGCTCACCTCTAATTATTAACATACCCTTTGCTGGATTAGTAAACATGCCAGTGCAGGAATCTTGTTCTCATTTTATGTATTGTCTGACCTGTCCACATTAGCACATAGCCTGAAAAAAAATTCTAGTTTTACTTATTGTAGTATTTGGGAGTTCTGAAAAATTGCCTGCCACTAGAGGTTATTCAAATTCTGGTCTTGATGTATTAGCCTAGACAGTTTTAAAGCCATATCTACAGCGAGTAGTTAGCCATACTGCTGAACAGACATTTTTTTTAAATGAACTACAAAGAATAGTCTATTGTGGTTAGCTTATTTTATTTACAGCATTTCACATGGTGTGAACATTAAAAATTTACAGAGTAATATTGATTTGCAGCTTCATCAAACCATTTCTACCCAAACTACAGACCTGAACTGTTTCAGGAAAGGTGCCTTATTCAAAGGGTTATTTGTGCTGCTCTGAAGGCTGCGCTCTGCCAGGAGGCCATAAATTCATCCCCTGGCAGAAAGTTAAAGAGGAGGCTCAGAAAGTAAATAATTGCCAGGAAGCATCAGGAAAGGAGTCTGCTAGTGGATGTGGGAGAGGAGGAGGAAACTGGTGTGGCTGGGAAGGGTTTAATAAATGAGTTTTCAGTGGGTCCCCCAGCCTGCAGGGACACAGGGTGGCACTGTTGTCAGCCACATGGCTGGCTCCAAAGCATCACCCATTCTCAGCTGGTGAGAAAGGATTTTTGTCATTTCTGTCACTCTCCCAATTAAAAAAAAGCTAACAAATTTGAATAGACCAGAAAACCAAATGGTACTGGGCAATGGCACAGAGTTTTTTTGCAGTGACACTTCTGCCTGACAAGTGAATCACAAAACAGGAAAGGAAGAAAAAAGAACAAACCAAATCCTCTAAAAACGCAGAAAGGCACGGAAGTCCAAGTAACAAACAAAAAACCCACAAAAGCAAAAAAGTGTGTGATGGAAATAAAGATGCCCTTCTCAACCCCATTAATGGGAACTTAATTAGGCGTAAAATTTATGAAAGACATTGGAAATGTGATCTTTTGTCCCATTAGGAGAAAACTGGGCCAGCTTCAAATGTGTGGGAGAGCTGGGTGAGATTCGTATGTAAAAAGATACATCTCCATCAGGAAAGATATATTGAAAACATCTGGTGAAGTTCTTTGGCCAGCAATCAGTGTGTCTTGAAAAGTATATAGAGAACCCTTTTGGTCCCCTTTGTACAGAACACGTGGAATTAAACTGTATTTCATGCAGATGTTACGAACTAGGTAATTCAGCTTTCAGCCCCTCTGCTCACAAGTTTTGCTCGTGCTTTGGGACTCAGCTTCCAGAATTTCAAAAGAAATTGCAGTGGCGGGATGACCAAACTTCACTTGTCAGGACAAAGGAGATGAAATTCCAGATATTTTGGAAGTGCTAATCTAATTCTGCTGCTTCTAGCCTACCTTTTTTTTTTTCCACACTGCTATAACCCAAGCAATCCTAAATTATATTATTATAATTCTAAAGGAAAACTTTCAGATTTGCACCAGGGTAAGTTACAGCAGGATTGAATTCATCTGAGCTTATTTGTGCACATATTAACTCACCAGCATAGTAAGGGCCAGAGTTACAGTTAATTCATTTGAAAGCATCCAGAGCAGAGGAGATGAAGAAATGAAGACACGATTTGATAGCTCAGCCTAATACTTCAGAAAACAGCACATTAAAAGAAAAACTGGTAAGAGCAGGCAAAACTTTGCTTGAAGTCTGTGGGTCAAATCCAACAAAGACCTGGATCACTGTGCAAGTTACACAGCAGCTGTGAGGAGGTGAAGAGAGATTTCTGAGTAATTTGCAGTAATCTGAATGCATGGATTTCTCACTGGAAGGACAAGTAGCCACAAGAACAGACAAAGACAGTGTCTGATCTCTGTGCCATCACCTCCCACTCGCATGGGCTGGCTGTGGGGGGCTGCTGCTGCCCTGGGGGGGAGGGGGTGGCACCTCATGGAGGGGCTCTGTGCTGGGGACTGTAAGAAAGGCAACAAGCAGGAGAACATGTTAGGGCTGATTAACAGTACTCTGTTGCTCTGTTTCAAGGCCTTTGTCCACTGTCTAAATTACTCAGTGTGTTTCTCAGCAGCTTATGGCCAGATCGGAAGACACTTAGGCTCTTCAAGTAAATGTAGGTGATTGAGTCCATCAGTATAATCCATTACCTTCCCCAGCCTAATCTTTTAAGTCTCTGGTAATTTTTTTTTTCATTGGTGAAGTAACTCCAGCACCCGCAGTTTTGCTCTAGGGGATATATATAAGGAAGGAAAATTGTTCCTGTGAACACAGAATTGCTTTGGTCCGTGAAATGGGGCATCCCAGGAAGGATTTATTATTTGTAATGGTCTTATAAGTGATAGTGAGATAAAAGCAATGTGAGATTTGAAACAACATGAGTGTTTTAAGGAGAGATCTGAGAGACAGGAGATAGTGAAAATACCTTCCTTCCCTTTGCTGGCATTTCAGTGTGTTCATTGAATCAAAAAACCTTGGATTGGGGAGAAAAAGGAAAGGAAAAGGAAAGGAAAAGGAAAGGAAAAGGAAAGGAAAAGGAAAGGAAAAGGAAAGGAAAAGGAAAGGAAAGGAAAGGAAAGGAAAGGAAAGGAAAGGAAAGGAAAGGAAAGGAAAGGAAAGGAAAGGAAAGGAAAGGAAAGGAAAGGAAAGGAAAGGGAAAGGAAAAGGAAAGGAAAAGGAAAGGAAAAGGAAAGGAAAGGGGAAAGGAAAGGAGAAAACTCAGTCATAATCTAGTTAACTGCTGTCAAAATTAATGGCAAAGATCCTGTTCAACTTTATTAGGCAGAATCAACCTTCCCGGTGAGAGTATGCTATGGACCTGGGATTTGCCTGCAATCCCATTTCCAAAGGTGTAAGGTGGGGCTGCTTGATGGAAATGCAGGTCATATCACTGGGAAAATTATGCTGGAGGGATTTGCATCTCTTCCGAATTCCAATTCTTTATCTTTTACAAAGATCTTCCTTACTGGTACAGTTCTTTGCTACCTTTGCATACAAACCACTAAAGGAGGGAGGGGGAGGAAGACAGTTCATTCCACAGAAGTAGGTCCACTGGAGAAGTATTTAGGTTTTATAAATAGGTCTATAAATAATACATTTCTATTTCTGCTGGTTTTATTGCTATTGATATGCAATATAGTCCTCTGGGCTTAAATCTGCAGATATTTTTATTACTAGAGGTCGTTGCCATGTTGCATTGTACAAATAGCATACTGCATTCACCTCGGCAAATGTTTATTTTTGCATGCCTCAGTGCCTGCCTTGAAACAGCCGTGCATTGGGTGTTATCCATCTCTTCTACCTGTCCTTAGATTCTGCTAAGTGCATACTTTTATGGATCAGTTGAAAAGCCCCAATCACTCTGTAATTTAAGATTTTATGCCTGAATGCTGGATGTCACCTTAATAAGTGTGGTGGTGTGTGCGTGTGTGTCAGGAGGTATAAAAGGAAATCATGCTTTGTTTCTGTGATGGATTTCTGTGACTCTTTCATGATACTGTCTGTACTTTGCTAATTGAATAAGGATTATTTTGGAATGAGGAAATCTGTAGCTGCTGAATGAGATTCAGTCAGTGCAATTAAAATGTTAACATGGATTGCTGTTGAAGATGCAATTCCCTTTTTCTTCATTGTGCATAGAAAGAGCTCAGGTGGGTGGGTGGTCAGCTGCTGGGTTTTATTCTCTTCCAGCTTACAGCATGGCATACCACTAGTCTGCAAAAATTACCTTTTTTGAAGCTTGTTTTAATTGTATTGTTATATATGTCAAATCACCAAACGAGACCCCAGGCTGCTTGCCTGCTGCTGTGTAACTACCCAGCAAAAACTTGCAGCCTGCCCTAAGATATCTGTGTGCTGGCTTCTGAATTTTGCCATGTCCTGCCTAATATATGCACGACCAGCCATGCTGCAAAATTGCTCTGGAGGCACAGAGCTTGGATGGTTGTGGGGAAGAAACCATCTTGGGGTAGCCCACACAGAGCTTGGGGTTGGGGGCACCTGTGTTCCCCAAGGTGCTGAGTCTGAGCCAGGTGGAAGTTGGGGTGCAAACCCGTGTGTTGGACATCCCAAGCTATCAAGGCATCACAGAAGCACAGAGCAAGGATGTGGCTGAGTCCAGCTCTTCCAAATCTATCCAGTGCCTGTGTCTGGGGGTTGATGGAAACCAAAGAGATGTGCCAAGGCAGGCCATAAAGCCCCGAGACTGCACCGCCACTTCCAAGCAGGGTCTAATGAAATGAAAAGTGCTTCCCTTCTCCCTTGTCATCACCTCTGTCACATCATCCTGCAGAGATCAACCCCTCTCTCACAGAAAGGCTTTCTCCTAAAATATATTAACCTCATCTCTCTCCCGTGTCAGTACTCTAATTGAGACTTAATGTATTTACCTCTGCTTTTGTCACCCTCCCTCCTGCTCCCCTTTTATTGGTACCATGTTGGATTAGCATCCATAAACTTGTGCCCTTTCCTGCACATGTCAGATGGGCAGAGTGCTGTCAGTGAGACCTATCATTTAACCACTGGTGTTCTGGGTCATTAGCACAGTGTCACAGTTTCACCCTCCATCCTGGTGTTTTCTCTTAAGTAGATTTCCCTGGAAAAGTCTCATTTTCAAAATGATGGCTTAAGTGCACATGTTAATTGCAAGATTTAATTATATGGTGGTGAAGTTGTGAAATTTTCCTCCTAATTAACAAGGGAAAACTTGGCGCGGGAGAAAGGCTATAATGGGGAAACGCCTTTTGCATTCCGTCATTAGCAATTCCTGCGCATGGCTGTCGCAGCGGGGCGTGCCCGGATCATCGGCTTCCCTGGGTGAGGGTGGATCAGGTGCAGGTGAAGGCAGAGTGGTCCACACACAGGCACCTGCAAGGAAAACAAGTGGTGCAGGAGCTGGAGGTGAGCAGAGCTTTGTCACTACAAAAGAAAGATATTCCAGAGAGTTTCAGGGAGCTTCTTTTCGCAGGCATGCCGACCTGAAGCGAGCAGGGTGAGGCCAAATCACTGAGGTGTCTTTCCAAATCGATATCTAGAGATTTGGTTCAGATCCATATCCAGGCTTCAGGAACTACATCCCAGTATTAGATGGGAATTAGAGACTCAGAAAAAAAGTTGCTGCTCCCTTATGATGAGAATCTGTTTTAATTTCCACAGATCTGCCTGCCTCCTAATGTGTTTTTCCAAGCTGGGACAACCTGTTTTCTGTCTTTATTTTTTTTTTTCTCCTTTCTTGTTCCCATAGCCAGTTGAAATGTTTACCATTTCTGTTAACTCTCCTTTCTCTTTCCTTCCCTGGGGCAGACTCTCAGAGAAGCTGTTCTGGCTAGCAGAATGAACAGAGCCAATATCAGTCCCAGTGAATGGAAAAGAAAGGGTATGAGGTGGTTAATGCCTTCTTTTGGGTAAGGCTCTCTCACAAGCCCATCCTAATCGAGCTGAAGGAGTACAAAGGACACAGTTCACATCAAGACTACCTCCCCCTTCTGCCTATTGCTTGTTCTCCCTTCCTTTAGCCTTTGTCTTGCATTATGTCATGGGTTTTTATTTGCCTTATGGCCTCTGGTGCTAAATGGCTGATGTCCTCAGGCTTCTGAAGCACTCATGTCTTCCTAGCAGCCTTGGTTCTCTGTGCCATGTCACTCCTCCCAGGCTCCCATATCCCACTTGTCAGTAGAAGAGTCCTCTAGGGCCTAGCAATCACCTTTCAGAGAAGGAAGGGTGCCACTGGGACTTCCTGGGAGACCAGTTTGCAGGAGGGCTGTGGCAACAGTCCACAGCTCTTTCTTTTGCAGAAGCTCAGTGGGATGGAATTCATCTTGTATTATTTTGGAGAACCCATACAAGTAGAAAATGCCATGTCTCAGGATTTCCAGATAAGTGGTTTGAACACAAGTCAGAACTCGATTTTCTAAAAAATAAAACACTTTATTCTCGTTTTGTATTTCTTTTAAGTCAGAAATTGCATTGTAATGTATAATGCAACATTCCTCCTAAAACTAGCATTTGAATCTTTGATTTTGACATGATCTAAAAAGTTTGGATTTTTTCCTCTAACATTTTGATTAATTCAGTGCACTCCCATGGAAAGTTCTGAGCATAGTAGTGCATTCTTTCCATTCATCATGCAATCACCTTATCTGACATTAGAATTTCGCATGCTTTTTCTTTAAGGCACACTGCTCGGATACATAATTCTGTACTCTCGGACTTCAGATAATGAATAATCATTTTCACGGATCAACCTAATTAGGTAGCTGAGAGCATTGCCTACAACAGAGTGAAAAAGTGTATATATTCACAGCCAGACAACTGTTCATTAGGGGCCTGACCTTGGAGCCATTATTCATGTTGAGTGGTACTCACTTGTAGGAGATACTTCTATTGTCTTGAGCACGCACATTACTACATAAAATATCATCTGCCAATGTTATGACTTCCTTAACATCCCAATATTTTCTACCTACAATGACACCTGGTGTAAATTATGCAAGCAAATTTTTGACGAGAAGGCAGCGCTGGCAGAGGTGCTGTGCATTTCATCGCATCCACAGGAAAAATCCCTCCTGATGCAGCAAGCCAGTTCCTACCCTAGAGCTGAGATAATCACAGCTGGCCTTGAGTATTCTCCCAGTCTGTTGCTGTGTGATTTAAAGTTTGTTTACCTTAACCCTCTCGAGGAAACCTGTCTGACCTTGTGCTGCAGAAAGAAATGGCCCCGACCACACTGCAGCTGCCGGGGCAGGTACCAGCAGCTGGGGGCCCGTTAACATATTAAAATGCACTAATGCAATTGCAAGCAGTTGTTTCCCCAGTCCCTCAGGGATGAATGGATTTGAATTGCAGATTCTTGTTTTCTTCTCTGGGGCTCTCTGTGTTTTTCTGTCCGTTTTTTCTCCTCTCATCCAGGGGGTCTAAGTCCCTCTCTGACCCAGCCTGGTCAGTCTGAGTGCTGTGTGTGTCCTGCACACTGGCCACGTGCCACACAACCATGTGTACGTACAAACCTCTGGAAAGGGATGGTTGGGACCAAGCTGGTGCTGCCAGGCCAGTTCATGCACCCATTTGTGCCCTTTGCTGTGGGAATTGATATGGAATGGGCTGCATTATTGGGTCAGCTCCCTCCTCACTATGTTCGTGGTTAGTCACTCTTCTGTTACAGCAGAAAACAAACAAAAGCTGTTCATCATCAGACACCCATGTAACAGATCATCACATCAGTTTTTTATTTCCCAGTGAGTCCTTTCAATGATGGAAGGAGTGCTCGAGGCTCCTTTCTCAGAGAGCATCCCAAGGTGAGGGGCCAGTCTAACATGGAAGAAGTTGTGTTTCAGGGACAGACAATCCCTTTGAAGGCTCAGGATATCCAGGTTTTCTCCTCATTTTGCCACAGACTGCCTGCAGGACCTTAAGTAAATTATTGATCTCCCTGCCTCAGTGCCATATGACATGCTTGAGACCCGTATGCCCTGACAGAATATTTCCTGCCCTATCTCTGCTCCGTCTTGCCCTTTTCTCATGGTTCAACCAAGCTGGAAATGAAGTACCTTGCAATTGCATGCTCACTCCCCTCCCCTCTGGTGGGAGAGAGAGAACAATCAAAAAAAGGTAAAATGTGGGCTGAGAAATATTAGAAAGATTTAATTGAAATAAAGTAAAATACAATCATCACCATCATCAGCTGCATGGTAATGAAAAGGTGAGAGTAATAAAACCCAAAAGAAACCAGTGATGAACAATGCAGTTGTGATGCTCATCCTCCTCTGGCCAAATCCCAGCTCATCCCTGAGCAGCATTTTTTCCCCCTTCCAGCTAACTCCCCCCAGTTTACATACTGGCCATGATATTCTATGGTATGGAATACCCCTTTGGCTGGTTCAGGTCAGCTGTCCCAGCTGTGCTCTCTCCCAGCTTCTTGTGCAGCTCCTCACTGACAGGTCACGAAACACTGAAAATTCCTTGACATAAGACAGTCACTACTTAGCAACAAATAAAACATCAGCGTCTTTTCAACATTATTCTCATACTAAATCTAAAGCACAGCTACTAAGAAGAAAACTGACCCTATCCCAGCCGAAACAAGGACATCTTTTAAAATTAGCCCATGCTACCTTGACTGCCACTCTGCATGCAAGCCCATCCAGCGCTGGCACAGCCAGTCCCCTGCCCTGCCTTGCTCTGCAAGCACCGCTGTGCCACGGACAGTAATAACCAGGCAGCCCCTGTATTTGTTTAATGCTTTGCTGTGTGACAGCTTTTCGATGTAGGTAAGCTCCGTGGCAGAAGCGGAGGTAATGAGCTTGTGTATTGGCTTAATATATCAGGCGAGAACATTCGTAAGTACAAGGCACCTTCTAACCACCGTGAGCGATTTGTGAGCGGTGAAGATGCTATCTGCTGCCAGCAAAGTGGGCCGTGTTTTAATATGTGAGGCATGTGTTGCTGTCAGGTTTTGTCAAAGAAAGGATGGCTTATCTTATCTTGGGATCGGGCAGCTCTGAATAAAACCATGGCACAGAGCGGTGACATTGACATGGGGAGGTGAGCTGCAGAGACAGCCTTTGCAGGGAGAGCAGGTGTGGAGATTTTGTGCCCAGCTGTAGTAGTGCGGATTTCAT
>VXBT01013468.1:0-11405 GCA_013400235.1 Oriolus oriolus
TGGGCACTGGTGAGGCCGCACCTGAATGCTGTGTCCAGCTCTGGGAGTCTCAGTTCAAGGAGGACATTGAAGTGCTGGAGCAGGTCCAGAGAAGGGCAGTGGAGCTGGGGAAGGGTCTGGAGCACAAGTCCAGAGAGGAGCAGTTGAGGAGAAAAGGAGGGTCAGGGGAGACGTTACCACTCTCTACACCAGCCTGAAAGGAGGCTGTAGTGAGGTGGGGGCTGGTCTCTTCTCCCAGCTAACTAATGACAGGACAAGAGGAAATGGCCTCAGATTACCATTGGACATTAGGAAAAACTTCACTGAAATGGGGTCAGGTATTGGAATAAAGTGCCCAGAGAAGTGGTGGAGTCACCATCCCTGGAAGTGTTCAAAAAATGTACAGATGTGGTACCTGGGGACATGGTGGTGGTGGTGCTGGGTTAAGGGTTGGACTTACCAACCTTACCAGGTTTTTTCAGCCTTTATGATGCTATGATTCTGTTCTGTAACTCTGTCAGGAACAGCTGACACAAAGCTTAGTTCAGATGATTATCACAGTTTAAAATAAATTAAGTATTTCAGTAGAAGCAGTAATGTTTGTAGGACTTTGGTATTTCCAGTGATTTTTTTCTTTCAGTGTTTGCTTTCTCTTTATTTTAGCCTAGTGAGTATTTTTTTTTCTGGCTTCATTTTTAGCCAAAAAAATTGCAGAGGACTTTACAGAGGCCTTTTAAGAGCTGATCATTGCTCTTGGACAGAGAAAACATCTACACCACTATTTTCAAAGAACAGAGGTAGATTACATTGTTTGCTTTTCATAGCAAACAGTATCATAACTTAATCTAATTTTTGATGTATGTACAAAGGATTGAGAAGTTTACTCAACTTAGTATTTCTGACCTTTTCCTTTGTCAAGGATTTCAGTACTGTGAAATGGATTAATTAAACATAAAAGATGCAAATAAACATGAAAAAGTTAGAAACACTATCATGGGACGTGGTGGGGGTTTTTATCTTTAATTTTGCATAGAAGAGATGCAAGAAAGACAGTAGACTTTCTAAGAAACATGCAGATGTTTTTACTTTAAAATACAAAGTTACCAGAAATACAGAATTAGGGCACTTTAGGTACATTAAAAATAGTAGAACTGGTGATTGCTCTGTCCTGGTACTTACTATATCTAGGAACTATCAAAAATGTTTGTTCTTCCTGGGTCCCTGTCTGGGTCCCACATGCTCAGTTCTTTCCTGCTGAAGCTGGAACCTTCAATGCCTGCCTTACTTCACTGTTATATTAATGATGCTGATATCCTCATAGGGTTTGTCAGTTTTGGGATTGACTTTGACATTTGAAATTCTTTGAACAACTTCCATTCCTTTAGTCACCCGTCCAAACACACTGTGCTTGTTGTCGAGCCATGGCTGTTTGAGAGCACAGAAGGAGAAAAAAGCATATTAAAATAGAACACAGCATGTAGGTTAGGTACCAAAACAAAGAGGAAGTGCACATGGATACATTTTGTGTGTCCAGACTATGGAACGTAACACCATGTAAATATTAGCATGCAAGTAAATATTAGAATGCAGCTAACACATATTCATATGCATTTGAACTTAACATTTTCAACTGCTTTCTTAAAGTACTACAGAGGTCACATTCTACCAGTGCAGTAGCATTGTATAGTTTACTTTAAAGTGTATTCTCAGTTCACAAAAATGCCATTTTCAGTCTATTTCATGGTATTTTCACAGAGGAATTTTAAGTGCCAGTACAGAATACTACCTAATTCAATATTCATATAGCCTGCCCAATTTGAATATAGGCCCTGATACAACTTAATAAACTTTAGAACTATGATGGATGGGTGTGACTTTGAAGTACTAGTATGCAGCTTTTGTAAGTGTTACCATTAAGGATTTGGTTTTTATCTCTTAAGATTCACATACCAAAATTTCCATTGTTGGCTCTGAACTTATACAGAGATCAAAAGAAATTTCAGACCTGAACACTGGCTTCTTTGTATAGCCATAATTAGGCAATACTAGGGACACATCCTGGCACCATATCCAAACCCCAAACAATCTAAGTGATACCTAGGTTTCCATCAAGTTTAAACCACAATTATTAATATAAGATACTCTAGTAATACATAACTGCAAACATGCCTAGGAATTTTATACCACCCTCACTCCATTTAAAGGCAAAAGGCCTCTTGCTCACAAGTGATAAAAAAGTATTTCTGTCTCTTGAGAGTTTCAGTGAAGCCTACACAGTATACATTTTGTGCATCATTTATTTGCAAAGTAAGTACTAGTTTGTTCCTTTTTCCATGAGAAAAAACTTGATTTTTTACTATCTAGGCAGCCTCTCAGGCCTTAAACTGAGCTTTTAATATTACTTACGGTTGGCACTACTGTTATAAAAAACTGGGATCCATTGGTATTTGGTCCTGCATTAGCCATGCTGAGTGTGTATGGTCTGTCATGTCGTAAAGTTGAATGAAACTCGTCTTCAAATTCTCCTCCCCAAATACTTTCACCTCCCATTCCTGTACCAGTTGGGTCACCAGTCTGAATCATGAAACCCTGCACAGAAATTATATGTTATCACATCATTGAACAGAATAAATAACCAGAAGTGTAATATGCTAGGTGCCATTTTTTCAAACTTACTGCAAACCTTTCAACAAAATGTATTAAAATGTTCTAAGAGAGAAAGCATTTAAGGCTTTTTTAAGTGTCTGTCAAGTACTTGTGAAAAAGCAAGGTTACTCACTACTCCTGCTAGTGAAGGACAGAAACCTGACTATCTCTACCTTTTGCAGATTCTTAGGCTCTACCACTTGATTCTGGTGTGACTGAAAATAAGAAGCTGTACAAGAAAGGCCTTCTGACGTGAAGCAAAGTTTTAATCCAAGCAGAATAGCTGCACTGATCTTTCAATTTTCAGTTTTCTGCCACCTTATCAATTGCAGAACAACTACTACAACTTTAGTAAGTACTAAATGCTTAGAACATCAGAGTTGTTCAGACTTTACAGGAAACTCTAAAGCCACTCCACGAATCCTGTGTGCAAAATGGAAATGGAAGTGTTAACAAAGGACTGACCACCAGAGTACCTAAATTAACACAAAATCAACACGTTGCAAGTTACCTTGATGATACGGTGAATTATGTGTCCATTGTAGTAACCATTCCTGCTGTGCACACAGAAGTTTTCCACTGTTTTGGGGCACCTAAAATCATGTAACAGAAAACACAGGCTACAATATTTGTCTGGTGAAAAGGCCTTAAAGATTTCAGGTGGGACTAAGACCCTGTTGTGCTGTGCAGTGTTTCAGCGCTCTGCAGGAAGGGATTTCACCAAATAAGGAAAAAACAAATATCCACCTCCTCAAACCCAGAGCTGAAAGCAAAAAGCTGAGAAGTACAAAGCTGCATGATTACACAGAGGCAGCAGCAGTGTTGATTACACAGGGCTGTTTTAGCTGTTGCTGAGCAGGGCTTACGCACTGTTGAGGCCTTTTTTGTTCCTTATCCCAGCCCAGCAGTGAGAAGGCTGGGGCTGAAGAAGGAGTCGAGAGGGGACCTAGCTGAGACAGCTGAACCCAGCTGACCACAAGGATGCTCCATTCCACATATGGCATCATGTTCAGCACATAAAAGGTGAGGGAAAAGCAGGGGACATGCACAGCAATGGTGATTTGCCTTCCCAAGTACCCACTACACGTGATAGAGCCCTGTTTTCTTGGAGGTAGTGGAACATGTGCCTGTCCATGTTCCTTGTTTTGCTTTGCTTGGGTGCATGGCTTTTGCTTTCCCCATTAAACTGTCTGTACTTCAACTCACAAGTGTTCTCACTCTTACTCTTCCAGTGCTCTCCCATTCGACTAAGGGGGATGTGAGTGAGTGGTTCTGGGGGGTTTAGTTGCCGGCTGGGGTTAAACCATGAGAGCCAGAAACAAAATGTGTCTCCTCAAGGCCCAGTTCAAGGCACCACTGACTGACTACAGGTTCCCCAGCTTTCTACCTGCACTACTCATTTTGTAGATAAACTGTATTTGCTCTATAAGCAGAAAGCTGTTCACTCTTTTGCCTCTACACTTCTTTTAAGATATGCAAAGGTGTCGAGTGTTGCATGCAAGAAGTAAAAATGTAAAAATAAAATGTTTTATTACTCCAGAACTTGCAGTCAGTAGAGTCAGTTATCCTTCTCTGAAACTACTCACCAGCACAGTTTGGTGAAGAGATGGTATCTTACTGTTGATGAATAAAAAGGGCCAACCACTTCACCTTTATGATTTGATTTTTTTACTTCTGAGAGTTACCACCAAAGTGCAGTTTTTTTACAATGGCTCTTCTGCTATTATAAAAACAGTGACTAGCCAGAGAAGGTCTACACTGGCAGGTTTACAGAGTGACACATTTTCCCAATAAGGAGAAAATGGCTCAGTTGAGTCCAGAGCTGTAGAGTTACTCTGCTCTAACTGTGAAAAGGAGCATTAGCTTGGGTTTTACTGACACTCTAAACTATCTTGTGAAAAAGAGCACCAGTGGCATAACTAATGGAATAGACAAGATTATAGTTCCAGTTCTTGCTGAGCAGTATGTAGTAATTCACAACTTTATTTCACAATAAAATGACCAAAGAATTCAAGGGCATACAGAGCTATATCTTACATGCTCTTCTTTAAAGTTTTAATCACATTAAAGAGATTTTAACTTAAAACTCAGCTGGGAGAAAATACTACAACAAGAAAGGACAAACCTAACAATAACCAACCCTGGTAATACTGTATTTAATTTAAAATTGCATACACAACATTGCCTTGAAGCACCTTGCCATACTGTGCATGCAGATATGATACACTAGCATGACAATTTAAAAAAAAAAAAAAGAAATAATGTAGCTTGGCCTGTCACTCACTGGCAAGAGCTGTACCATTACTGCAACTGATACGTTATAATTATGAATTCCAGAAACTACAGCCTGATGCCAGGAGACACTGGCGAAGACTGCAGTAAAAGTCTGGTAGCCCTACAGGGTAGAACTGAGGTTGCCTTAACTGTGCTTAGGACCAAACACGAATTTGTTTTTGAAGAAGCATGGAGTATATCTGCATGATTTAGGTTTCTATGTATAGCAATATATTATATAAATTTGCTCTTAAATGACAGAATATTTGCAATTTTTGCATCACAAAGGAAAGACAATGACACACTGATTTTAGAAATTGTCATGCATAAAACTTTTAAAGTCTATGACTGGTTTTGGATATATACAACACTAGTATTATATGCTGGTATAAGGTTACATTGCTTTTAAAGCAGATGCAATAACAAAGCGTAGTACACTCGCCATGTTTGGAAGCTGCAACTACTATTCTTCTGGCTTGCACAGACCTGCTGCCAAATCTACTGCAGCTGCCAACATCATCATTCTTTTTCAAGATTGATGCAAACAGCATTGCCTTACAATACAGAGCTCACACAGAAGATTGTCATGACCTGTCCAAGAACAAAAGAAAGCAACAGCCTCCCTGAACCAAAAACTAAACAAACCCAAATACAATTCCAAAAACTCCTGTGCCCCAGACTGTTACTTAGTCCTATATTTACCCTACTTCATCTGTGTTTGTCAAGAGTCACATTCCTACCTTGGTGTATTAAGAAACTGTCAGGAAATAAAGACAGTAGAAAAAGGGGAAGAAAATAATTATTTCTAGCATGAGAAGTCTCGGATACTGCAACCACAAGGGACAGAAGAAAGCAACAAAACTGAAACAACAGGAAAAAAAAGCAAATACATACTCAACAGGAAAAAGCTTGATATGAATATCTCCCATGCTTGTGTGGATGATGGCACTGTCTGACACTCTTTTGGGACCTTCTGCTTGAGTGGCTGCCATGACCTCTTCTTTAGAAGGTTTCTCATTAAATACATCTCTGTCAGAATCTGCACTCTTCGTGTCTTCTGGTTCACGTTTAGTAAACTGAAGCACAAAAATCCAGAAGGTTAACTGCTTTTTTCTTTTTTCCACTAAAAATACACACCCAACACATCAGTGTTATTATTCAACCTGCCGAACACCCAATTCAATTTGAATTGTACAAAGACAATTCATAGACAGTCTATCCTTGCATTTCCGTGTTGTATTACCAGCATTTCCACAGCCACAAATTCCAGTAAAACGACATGCAAATTCAAGTAATTTTTTATTATCTGTTATCTTTAAACTTCCCCCTTTACAACAGGAGTCTACACTAGTTCAGCATTTTTTCTTTGCAAAGAGGTGGAGAATACCAGGTTATTCTGCTATACTCAGACAAAATTGGCAGGTTTTATACCTAAAGGTTTAGCTGTGCTACACAGTTAAAATAAATCCTCTTATTCCAATACTGCATTAATATAAAACTATAGAAACCCAGCAAATTTAAGGCTTAACAGACAGGCCAATCTCTAACCTCTGTGGCTATGACCTCTCAAATCAGCTACTAACCATTCTGAAACTGCTTGTCTGCTGGGTTCCATCTCACCTAAAAACTAAACTGTGAACAGGAAGACGACTCCTGTCTTTCTTGGTTGCCTATAATGTCCTTAGTGTTTTCAAGTCCTGATACTGGTCTGAAATTTTTTTCTATTACATTTTTTATGCATACAGTTAATTACTGTTTCTTTATAAGATCTGGTTAGTTTCTTTAAATGTTCTTTTTTAATTTTTTTTTCAACTAGAGCAGAAGGATATCATCTTCTTAGGGGAATAAAAATTTATGAAAAAAATTACAGCTGTTTCTTGCTAATTTATAGATAGTTCAAGATAAAAATTCTAGAATATACTTGCAACATAAAGGGACTCCTTTGTAAAAGCTGCCATTGCAACCACTCAAGACAAAAAGCATTAGAAAGGTGCAAGGAGAAAAACTAAAAATAATGTAGAGAAAATACCAATAGAAGAATGGAGCTATTTAAATAGAAACAATACATACCATGTAAAACCTATTTTTTTTAAAAGCTGTGCAGATTACTGTTGGATCTGCCTGAATATTCTGAAGAACAGGATTTTCAGATGCCTTCATCTCTATAGTGATTGCAGCACGATGTTTCTTTGCTACTCCTTGGAACAAAGCCAGTTGCATCATTCTGATGTTCTCTTGTTTTCCCAAGATACGAATACACCTGAAGTACAAGATTGAAACAGGTGTACCTGTCAGCTGCTCACAGTCAGAGAATGTCTCCTTTCTGACTGTTAGATTCAGTGCAAAATTCCAAAATCCTCTCAAAATCATTACTTACTGATCATTTTTATGATGTTTCTCTATTCAAACTTGCTACCTTAATTTACCAGTCAGCCTCCTCACGCAATAAAATCCCAGCTAAATGATCCACTTTTACTTAACATTATCCCATCCAGTTAGCCACAGACTAATTGGTTAATTACACATTTTTAATACATACATGCTTGCCATGTTTTCTCCTCATTTGACTAAGCTTTAAGCTGCAATGACTCTTTACAAAGAATGGGAGTACCTTCTCTACAGTCCAATGTAAGGCTCTCAAATAACAACACAAAAAGATTAGACACCTCCACAGTCATATCAAGTTTTAAATATGCTATAAATTTGACTGAATAAAGACTTTAAAACAGAAACTTATCTCAATATGTGTCACTGGAACTTACCTGTTCGTCTCTACATTTATGACCTTAATGCCCAACATTGTTCCATAGAGAACGAAGTGTCCAGTTTCATCAAAAATTATATTAATTAATCTTACTGCATCCACTTTCTCCAGCTCACGCTCAACTGCCATACGTCGGCCAAACTCCATGTCAGGCAGTTGTTGTCTCATCTGCTGAAGTTCAGTAAACATCTACAAAAAAACCCCCAGCATTACTATATTAACATATTTTAAACTTTTTATCCAGTAAAACACTGATTCACATGATTAGAAAATAACCAAATTCAAGTGAGATTACTCCACTTAAACTTAACTGAAGGATTTAAATAGATACAAGTAATACTCTCTTTATTTTAATGACACAATAGGCATGTTGTAAGACTAGGCTTAGGCACATGAAAGTGCGTAATTGTCTAACAAATTCCTTAGAAAATGACAAATTTAATTCATTTTTATGATGTTACTTGAAATGGGCATTTTCCATAATTACTTTCTAGTCATCTAGCAGCATGAAAATACAGATGAAAACCAACAACTCTGTTTCACTATGTACGTAATATAAATCAGGAAGTATTCATTTTGGGGCAAAGCAATCTAAGAGACAAGCAAGAGAACACAGAAGGCCTTTTTTTCATTAAAAATATAGGAAGGAAGCTTGCCTTTAGAAATAAATGATAGCTTACGTGAACGTGCTGGCAAAGAAGTTCAAGTAAGTAAACATTTCAAAGAAAGAGAAACAAGACAAAACTCACACTCAGAGATTCGTCAAAGACTCTCATGAGCTTTCCCGTCAGAAAACGAAAAATTCTAACTTTTCTGTCAGACCCAAGAGTGGCCATTTTCTTGCCATCAGGTGAAAAACTTATACTGGATGGGTAAGCCTTGCATTTAGCAAATTCGTATAGATCAGTATCTGTTTTATACTCCCAGTTCACATTCTTGGGAAATTTATATTCATGAGGAGTACCAGTCCAGTACTCAATCATTCCAGACTTGTCAGAAGACACAACTGCTTTGTAGACAGGGTTCAAGCGTATCTGAGTAAGCGGGGACATATGGAGTTTATCAAAAACATGAAGTGGCTGGTTATTTCCTCGTCCATCATATATGAATATTTTTCCTGTGCTTTTCTCAGATGTCGCAACAGAAGATATGGCATCTCCAGGGCAATATACCCATTCACACTGGCCAGGGTGGTAGCTGCAAGAAAGAGTAGAAAGAAAACAAATTTTAAAATAAGGAATGGCTTTAATTGGGTAAGAGTCAAGTTATGTGGTAAACTTGAAATCAAACATCAGAAGCAAATTTTAAACTTTATTCACTAGTTTTGCTAATACAGATCTTGCAAATATTCAGCATATTATAGACAAGCTTCACCAAGCAATACCATTCAGTGGGTGACTACCAATTTCTGTTGCTTCCATATTGTTTTATAAAGAGGCTGTGACAGTCAAAGTAGAAAGCGGGTAAAAAGGAGGAAAAAGGATGGAAATCCAGATAAAAAGCCCAAGTGGCATTAATGAATAGTACTCAATTTATATGAGTCAATACCATTTCTCTTCCATCTGTTACGTGAGTAATGACTCAGTAGAAATGAAGACAACTGCACCTCTGCCATACATTTATGGAAAAGTTCAACTAGATCTTGCCAGAAAAAAAACTCACAAAACAACAAAAACCCCAAGAAGTGATATAAACAAAATTCAGACAATCCCCCTATATTCCGTAAGGGTTATGAATGCGTTTAAGAAGGAATTAATTTGCTAATTGCAAAAGTGTACTCTACAAACAAAACAAGTCAGAGATACCGTCAATAATGTAAGTTATGTCTGTTTTTGTCAGCGACTGAAACACACACCCAGTCCGGCAGGGAGACTGAATCGCTTTATTCAAAGAACAAGCTGGGCTTATACACTTACACAACCTATCACACACTGCCGTGTCAGCAGCACACCCTTTGAATGTCTCTGTATTGGGTGACCCTCCTGTCAGCTCCCGGCAGGCTCCTCCCCCCAGGGTCCGGGGGAGACAAGTTTCTCTGAGCCACCACGTGCTCCTTTGTGCTTCTGCAGGCACATCCCACAGCCTGCAGCCCAACTCTGTACCATCTCTCCCATATGTTTTAAAGTCTGTAAGCAAAGATTCTGAAAACCAGAACTCAAATGAAATGGCAAACATCAAAAAAAATTATACAGTCTCCATGGGCAACTCATGTTTAGTATCCTTTTGCAAATCAAGCTAACAGATGCTGAAGGAGTGATGATATTCTGACATTATGACAGATGCTAACAATTTGGATTTTCAATGTATGCTGGTAAAGAGAAACAAACACTTTGTCTCAGGTTCATTAAAAAGAACAGGATCAAATAAATAGATACAAAATCTCTGCAGAAATAGCCAACTTTCTAAAGATCACTGATGGAAGCATCAAGCATGGGGATTTGCAAAGACCCACACTGTATAGTTAAAACTGGAAAGCTCTGCATATCAGGGGTCTTTTTTTGAATATTATTTTCTTTTTTCTATGATTTTACCAATTATGTTGTAACAGTACAGGGCTGCTAAGTCAAAAAATAACAGCAAAACTGAAAGAATAAGCCTAAATGGAATTTTTCCAGAACAGACAGCCAAGAGCGAAAAAATTCCTACAAGCAAAGTACATTGTCTGGAGGATGATACTAAAACTATAACTAGCAAAGCAGATAGAATAAGCTTTTATTAGATGTTCCTCTGTAAAAGCTTTTTTCTCTGACTTTATACTTCTATTCAGTTTCAAAATCAACGAGTACATAGTAGACTATGAAGAATATGTTTTCCAAATCTGAAAGGCTTATGGAGAAAACAGTATTTCTACGGTTCATGATGCAGCCTTCATTGATCCTCCAGCCCTTCAAATCCACCCTTTTAACAGTGTGGGGCTTGTTTTTCTCTGGTATTATTCTAATTCCAGTAACATCCATTCCTATTTCTCCCAGATCCTACAGCTACATACTACATAAAGACAGAAATGCTACAAGATTAAAGAAAACAACAACATTGCTTCTAGTGGAAGAAGGAAATTGTATTCTTATGAAAACAAATAAGACAATGCATACAGGCCAAATCCCTTCTCTAATGGAACTGTTAGTGGACTGTAATTTTTAAATTCAGTGCCAAACAACAGAAAGAAATTATGCCTAAATATCTGAAGAAACACCACATCTTTGTGCATAGTATTTAAAACCAAGGAAGCGCCTTTCCTACTCCTGTCTCATACTGCTGCAGTCATAATTTTTCCTATTAGTCAAGCGGTCTCTAGCCATTGGATTAATTTCAGACAATTTAATTTACTCAGCTTCATCTGACTGGGGCACAGCGGGAGGGGAATAACTCAAGAACCTTACTGACTTACTCTTAGCAAAACAATCCCCATTTATAATCTCAAATGAACACTTTCAAGAAGGAAGTAACTTACCCAAGTTTCAGCATGTTGATCATGTCAAAGTTGACTACATCAAACACCTTCATTGCTTTGTCATCTCCAACTGAACAGAATAATGCCCCCTCTGAACTAACAGCAATACTCTCAATAACACCTGTTAATTAAGTTGAGATCTTATTAAGAAAGGAGAAAGGACATCCTTCATTTCAGTATTACATAGGGAAAACTTACAGAGGTTTAAACCTGTTTCCTAACTGTTTTGTCACCTTTTTCAGTTAAAACTCTACCTGACTTCAATAAAACACTACCAAAAAAAAAAAAAAA